>JAJGRW010000049.1:0-136528 GCA_025461045.1 Carex parvula | reverse complement strand
TACTAAAGGTAACTCCTATCTGCCGATAGAGAGTAACTTTCGCCTTCCGGGTTACTACTTGGTTTCACCTTTCGGATCACAAATCCTACCTCATGTACTTAGTTTGGTTGAGAGACGTTAAGGGCTATAATGCCTTATAGATGTGATCATTCATCTAGTGGCAAACCAATATAGTCAAACACTTCAATCTAAGCAATTAAAATACTACTCAATCAATCAAACACAGATTTCAATACAAAGATTCAATAACTAGCATGCAAGACAAAACATTCGATTACATCAAAACCCTAGAAACAAAGTAAATTACTCACTCATAGTTCTAAAACAGCAAATACAAATAAAGATAGAGTTGATCATGACAAAACCCAAAGTGCAAAGAAGATCAATCGAAAACTCGCGTATTTCGCTTCTCAAATTCGCCTCCAAGCTTAGCCGCCAAAGACAAACCCTAGAACGTGCTCTCCTGTTCCAGAATGACCTTTCCTGGAGAGAAATCCCCATTATATGCTTGATTGGTCGACCTTCCTTCAATAGCCTTCTTTCCAGATTTTCTGGATCTGTTTCCGGATTTGCTTGACACGGGCCGTGTCAAATTTGTCCGGCCCGTGTAACTTGTGTTCCTTCGGTGGTCGAGTCAGCAGTTGTTTGTGGTCGGATCAGTGGTCAAGTCGAGGTTGACACGGCCCGTGTGGAATGTGATACGGACCGTGTAGAGACTTCTTGATTCCAGATTTTCTCCTCGATTTCGCCCGAATCCTGCAAAATAAGATAAACTTGCAGCAGTACCACATTCTAAAGATATTCAATGAAATACAACTGAATTAATGAGTTTAAACACAAGTTTTGGTACAATTTGAAGGTCGAAATATAGATAAGTTTGCGAGATATCAATATGCAAAACCTAAGCCAAAACCCTACGTAAATCATCATTATTTTGACTCTGATCATCAACCACAATGGATGGCTAGATTTAAACATGACAAAAGTAACTTTTACTTTTACCATCCAATGGAGCTCTCCATTAGATGCACTTTTATCCCACTTTATTCCAAACCCACTTCATCAAATGGACTTCTCCATTTAATGTTAAATTGGGCTTGGGCCAATTTCTATTTATGCTATTTTTGTTTTTGCCACTTATGCCAACTTTTGTCCCACCCGATAATTGTTACGGTTAATTGTATTTGCTCAATTTTGTTGAGAAATAAATTTGTATACCATGTCCAACATGTAATAAGTTTATTCTAAAATCAAGTTAGTCATCTCCATGACACTTTTATTTATTTCGTTTTCTCTCTTGGGTGTGACCTCGTAGGATCTATATCGTGTTGACAATAGAATCAAAACTTCTTTTGTTTCTATAAATTATAAGCGGCACCTAGCAATATGCATTATAATTACTCAACAGATAAAGATGATATGAACCAATCAACATCACGATCCTGAAGCAATATTTAATTGCTTGTGTCAATTCACGTGTCACATGATATCGAGAATAAATCCAAGGCAGGAGAGTGTCATTCTTGCAAATTTATTCTTTTTTTTATTCCAAGTAATTCAGTAAATAATGATCAAACTCATTGATCATAATTGCATGCATACTTCATTACTCCATCAATGGGCCCAGAGATATTATCACTCACATATGAAATATGAGGGACACTGGTATTCTTGATAAATATCTTTTCCTCCGCACAAGACACACATATTGAGATATTATCTGTATAGCTGCCAGTTACGGTTAGCGTTGGACAACACCTACAGATACATGTATCTCATGTAGGAAAAATAATCATCTCATATCAAAGATTCAAGACACAAATGAAATATTAATGACACTAACACAATCCATGTTATGTTTCATTTTTGGGTCATGTCCAATCCCCTGATCTCCATCAGGTATTTATGTGATTAAATTAGTAGCTCCTTACCATATGATCCGTAGAACATAATCATCATTTAATCCACATATTAATCACGTACCGGTAAATAGTGTTCTTTTTTAATTACCAAGATTAGGGACCGTTATATTATTATTATAGAGTTCTACATTTCAAGTCCTCAACTCGAAAAATCCATAATGTAATTAAATACTCAAGGAACAAAATGATTCTTTCATTTCATGAACAAAACATAGAATACATCCTAAATGGTTGGCTTCTAGATCATAACACTAACAGTATTCTCATCGACCTCTCTCAATTTTGTCTTGTGTAAGCATACTATATTTGGCTTCTCAAGGAAAAAGGTTTGCCTTATGGCTAGTCTCTTTTCCCTTTTGTTGAGTCCTCTTACATTCCACGTTATTATTTTATCTTAGTTTTGTAATCCATAAGGAAACAATTGACACTCAAGAGTAGAATTAATAATCATTGGATTAAAGGAGGAGGTCGATTTTCCTTCCTTACTGGTTCTGCATCCTACCCTTCTATTACATCTATTTTTAACATCTCCTACCTTACACTAGGGATCATACCTTACAATTCCCAAAAACCCTTGTTCTCTTGCCCGATTGTAACTAAACTTATCATACCCTTTCCCCCAAAAACAATTAAACCAACTGTAACCCTTCATTACACAACCTGAATATACCACCCAATTTCCTATTACACTTATCATAAAATGACTAAAGACACTTAACATCTTAACTGGTAAAGCTCCTTTACTACTGCAAAATTGTCTCCTCCTATCTTGAGTCTAATTAACAATGGGAGCAGCCTTGGCTACTGCCTCTATATTGCCCTTCACTTCAATTCCCACATGCATCACCACCGCTTTTGCTTGATTGTCTGACAGTGGATAGTCTTAAGGTAGTCAAGTTGGATTGGCGACAGTCTCATTTTTTTGTTTTAGGGTCACTTGAAGCAGGATACTATGCAGGGCTTAGTCACCATTCCTTGCGTGTTCTTTTGGCCTGGTATATGTGCCATGCTCTTGGCTCGCAGGCCTGGGCTCCTTCTTACCTGTGATTTGGCATATTATGGTGGGTCCGGGAAGGCTGGAGGGCCTTCATCTTGTACTTCTTCTGGGATTGCTTGTAAGTTTGTTGGAGTGAATGTTGAGCCCATTGGGACCCTTTCTTGTGAGTATTCACTCCCATTGAGTTGTAGCCCATTGTTGTGGTTTGGGCCCTCTGTTATTTGCTTATACTCTTCTTGACCTCCCATTCCTAAAATCTCCTGTTCTCCCATGACTGTGTTGGGCTCAACGGCATGTTCTGGCATCTGATATAACTATGTTTCCTCTAGGTTGGTGTAATAGCTGAGTTGGCTAATGATCCATGCGATCACTTTCTGCACGTGTGCCTGCTGTAGTATACTGTTACTCTGTTCTTGTGCCTCTGTGTCAGAGTTATGGGTAGCATTTTCACCCCTGTCACTTTCACCTATATGCTTTAGTTGCCGCATTATCAGAATTTGCTTGATAACTGTCCAGATCATACTACCGTATTTAAGGCCACTGTACACCCTGATGGCTTCCTCTGTCAGCTGAAAAACAAAAAGAGTTTGAAAATTCCTCTGATCGTTCAGAGCGGCAAATTTCTTTTGGACCTCTCTAGTTAGAGCAACAATTTGAAATACTAGAGCCTATAGTGGCACCTTCTTTCCGCCTGAACCGTCATGTTCGTCAATTTACCGGTCTTCTCCCTGTGTCTGTCTGTGTCGGTAGTGGCGGCTTTCCTCTGTTCTTGGCAGTCGCTCAGTTGACCGATATCTGTTGTGTGACATCGCTGGCCGTTGTGCTCTCTCCCTTATCCTTGAATTGGCTGGTCCCCCAATAAATTGATCATTTCCAAAGTTGTCAGCTGCATGTGGTTGATAAAAATTTCTAAGGAGTGTAGCCATCCTTCGAGCTCTATCTGTACTGTGATTGATCTCTTCCCCACATATGTTGTTACATTCTCAGGAACCTTCATGACATAGCGTGTCTACCAGTGCTCGCATGTACTGATAGTTATTGTTTGGGTAAAATGGTGCAATTCTTACCAGACTTCCAAACCCAGAAACAAAGATTATCACATCTCTTTTGTTCTAATTTTTCATGGGCAGACTGTGTATTTTGATTCTTGCAAAGCTTGAAGATGGGTCATAAATGAGCTCCACCTCCGTTGTCCACTTTGTGAGTTGCACCTCTGTCTCCGGCCCCAGGGAGAAAACACAAATATCAATTGCTTCGTTTCTTATCTCTTGTGTGGAAAACACAGCGATATAGTCAGCTGAGTTTGGGTTGACTTTAGTGATGAGAAACTCCCTGGGGTTTGTTCTAAAATAACTTGCTAACCTTGTTGCAAGTTGGTGTGCCAATAGTCGATCAAATTGGTTTGGTCCTGTCATTACAACTGCTGACCTGTCAAGGTATCGTTCTCAGGTAGTAGCTATTCGCGATCCGGCAAGTAGACCACTAGGTCTGGTGCCCTGTTGCCAATAACGTAGTTTGGGTCGGTCATGACCATGTCCTCTGATAGGTGTATTTTATATACACCGTCGATCTAGTTTTTATCATAAAATAACACCAAATATCTTGTATTTTGAATATAAAATGAATAGAATACACCAAGAATCAAGTTACTGCGTTTGCTAGGTATTTCAATACAGGAAACAGTGCAAAATGAAAAAAAAATCGCCCAGTGCGGACGCACTCAGTACTTAGCCAATTTTTCAGCGTCGCAGACCTCACAGATGAAAAAATCCGAGCGCAGTGCGGACGCACTCACCTTCAGTGCGAGTGGGGTCATCCGCACTCGCTACTTAGCCGATTTTTGCAACTTCCAGAATTTCTAGAAAAATAGAATATTCAAAGTCAGTGCGGACGCACTCAGATCCAGTGCGGACGCACTGAGGAAAATTTGCAGAAAATCCAGAAAAGGAAGCTTGGAACCAAAGGAGATTTGGAGCCAGTGCGACCCAGACCACACGCACCCATCTCCAGTGCGGACGCACTGAACTCGCAGACAGCCAGAAATTCGCATTTTCAAGAGGTTTCCTATTCTTGGCTTCCAAGGAACACGTTTTAGAAGGCCAATAATAGACATGGCAGTCTGAGGAGTGCACCCACTAACTCCACTTCTATCATCTAAATTGGGCAAGGCCTTTGGCTATAAAAGAAGAATAATTTCATCTCTCTCATCATCCATTATCATATCCATCTTTCCACAAATTGAGAGAGAGATCCTGCAGAAATTCTCGAAGGCTTTTCAAGGAAGGAGAAGAATAAGATTTAAATAAGGAGTCGGCAAGATCGAGGTTTTAGATCTAAGAAATGGTGTAATTATTTCTTTATCTTATTTCTTATTGTTTTTGCCAAGCTTTGTTATGGATCTCTCCAAGAGAGAGTAGTTCTCTTTCTAGGGGTTTAGGTCAATGCATGAACTTGTTTAATTCTAGCTTATTCGGATCTTTGTTTTTATTATGATTGTGTTATCGGATTTGATTGTTAATTTCTGTGATTTATTCTTTATGAATTTCATTAGTACTTATTCCTTTGAGTTCACCTGGTTAGGGTTTATTGAATTGAAGTAGTTTTGAAATCGCGTTGATCGTGTTTTTCCGCTTTAAGTTTATTAAATTCCGGCATTGGTCAAGTAGGAGACTACTAATTGAAACCATAAAGACACACCTTAGGATTGGGTTAGAAGCGACCGTACTTTGATATCCAATCCGGAACTATAGAAATTAAGGTTAGGATTTTGGTGAAGGACCGAAAGGCGAAGGCAAATTCTAATTAGGACACCTTAGAACAAATATTGATATGCTTTGAAGCATGAGATTAAATATCCCTCTAGGTTAGTGACAGCCCTAGAATTCGAGGCACATTAATCCATCTACCCGAAGTAGTTGTATTAATATTTGTTCCAAAGGCTAACATAGGTTAGAAACCTCATCAAATCAAACATGAATTTAAACAAACCGAATAAATAGAATTAGCAAGGAATTGTAGACCGAATGTCCCTAGATCTCCTTAAACTTGAAAACAAATCAATCTTTCTTCCCTTTATTTTATTTACATTTATTGTTTGAAACTCCTCTCTTTCGGGTATTGAACCCAACCTTAGAATTTTAGAACAAAACCCCCCACTTTACTTTTATTGTTTAGTTTTAATAGTAGTTTTCTTTAATTGAAAATTGGTATTTCCCTATCTCCCTGCGGATCGACACCTAAATACTACAATCGATAGGTTGTGCGCTTGCAACTAACCTATTCATTGAGTACGAAGGTTTATAAATTTTAAAGGCAAAAAGAGTACCAAATTCCTATATCTAAAATACTCAACATCCTCCCAATTAAGCAGTGGGTCCATTTGGTTGTTTCTTGGGGGGAGTTTGTTTAGGTGTTTTTGTTGGTGATTGTATGAGTGTTTATGCTGGGGTTTGGATGGTAATGGGCTTCAGAGGAGTCTTTGTTGCTTCTTTTATAGGTGAATGCTCATGTGTTGTTTGTCTTGGTGTTTTGGTAGTTGTGGCTCCTTAATTTCTTTGTTGATGGCACTATCTGGCTTGAGTGGACAAGTCCCGGAGAGGTAGTCGTTCCCTTTGTATCTGAGGCATTTCAGTTCATTCTTGCAGTGCTCCTTTCTATGCCCCTTTTTAAGACATTTAAAGCATATCTTCTCATTGCTCTGTTGGTGATGCTTTACTTGGTGAGGCCGGTTTGTAGGTTGGCGAAATGCTCTCATTCTTCGTACCACAGTCCAGCCTGCTTCGTTCTTTGGTGACACCTTCTTGTATTCCCCGTGCAGAGGTGTGGTTGGGTAAGTTTTGCTTACCATTAATGAGTATCTTAACTAGATTGCTTGTCAGAGTCCTTTGGTTGGGTAGACCCTTAGCGCGTCCTTCACCATTAATGCTCCTGAGAATCTGGTTCTGTGGAGCAGGGTTTGTGTTTACCCGTGTTGCTTTCCTGTTGAATAGCGTCATGGCATATGTTGGCTGCCCCGGTGCTGGTTGTTTTGGCCTGGTCGCTATATGCTGTTGTGTAGCCTCTCTCGCGTGCTTCATTTCTCGAGTCTCCCTAGAATTGCCTTGCTCGCCTTACTCTCCATGGCTAGGACTGTCATAGTCTTGAGTGTAAAATAAATGTCTGCCTCCTTATGATAACCAGTGTGGAATAGTATAGGTTGGTACCAGAAATATAATGTTCTTAATGTTATCTTTTGTCATATAGTTGTTAATTAATGGATTCGATCGAAGTATATTATTCGAGACATGAGATATTTGTGGATTTCGAAGTAGGTATACATTAGTGACTGTTTATTTTGTACAAAGATTTTTTGTTTTAACACTAAGAACACACACACACACACACTATATATAGAGCTGGGCTATGGTGAGTTGTGAAGTAAGATGTCATTTTTACTTCATGCTCATATTTTCATTTGAAAATCCAAACAACCGATCTGAACCGCTCAACATGTTCTCTATATTGAAATGTGCTTGGAGACTAAATTTTACATTTTTTGGAAACTTTTTACTATTTATTAAGCCACTTTGAAAATCGTTCATCCAGTGGTCCAGAAAATTTTATTGTTTTTTACTGTTCACAGTGGATCAGCGATTTCAAAGTGGCTTAATAAATAGTAAAAAAATTCCAAAAAATGTAAAATTTAGCCTCCAAGCACATTTCAATGTTTAGAAAAAGTTGAACAGTTCGGATCGGTTGTTTGGATTTTCAAAATGAAAATATGACGTGAAGTAAAACGACATTTTACTTCACAACTCACCATAGCCTATCTCTCTCTCTCTCTCTCTCTCTCTCTCTCTATATATATATATATATATTATATTTCTGTTACAATGAAATTGTTGATTTGTTATATTCTGAATTTCAAAAGGTCGATCCGGACCGTTCAACTTGATCTCCATAACAAAATTTGTTTGGAGACCAAAATTTTCATTTTTTAAATTTTGTACTAACTTTTAGAATATTTAAAAATCGTTGTTTTTCATAAAATTCTGGATCATAAAAAACAACAATTTTTAAAAATTATAAAATATAGTAAAAAGTTTCCAAAAAGATATATAAAATTTGGTCTCTCAACACAATTTAATATGGAGATCATGTTAAACAATTTGAATCGACAATTTAAACTTTAAAATAACAAAATATGAGCGTGAAGTAAAATATATCATTTACTCCATGAAACACAATAGCTCAACTCTCTCTCCCTATATATGCGCTCAAGAGTTAAAAGTTGTTTCAATGCAAGGTATACATCTATTGTACCCAACATTTGTTCGATGAATGTTAATTAGAGAACTCTCTGAAATTAGTTCTATTCCAGTGGATTTTAGACTATTGTGACCCCTTGATATGTAGTGTAGTACAACATGGCGTCAACCTAAGATGTCAATGGGTACGGTACGGATCGGATGGAGGCATTTTCATACTCATACCCATTAAAATTGACTTTATTCATATTCTATCCATATCCATTAAAAAATTAACCTTACCCTACCCTACTCTTACCCGTTAATATTATCGAGTAAATAAACGGTAGCTGATGAATAACGGATATTACTAATATAATTATTAGTTTTATTATATTTTACAAACTAAATATAAAAAACTCATCCATTTCACACATATGTAATTACATTTCTAATAAAAATAAAAATGATTGTGCAATCAATTCCAACTAAATTGTTTTTTATAAAAGAAGAAAATTCAAAAACACGAATACATGTTTAGGTGGGTTGGAAATTGAATTGAATATATATTTAGATTTTATAATTATCTTATAGTGTAACAGGTACGAAATAGTCATTACCCATACCCTTACCCATTTGGTTAACGAAAAAAAATTCTTATCGATACCCATACCCAATAAGCTAACGAAAAAAAGATCTTATCCATACCTGCCTTATCGAATACGATACGGATCGGATAAACGACTAAAAAGGTACCATTAACACCCCTACTAAAACTAAAAAAGAGTGCAACATAGCATATGTAGCAAGATTAGATGAGTGATTGGCACGTGCAGTAGGTGCAGTACTGCAGTAGTTGGTCTGCACATGCTCCTAATCTCCATCCACCACACATGCTCCATGTATGCTTTTTATTAATTCTCTATTCTTATTCTTTTAGTTTGCTTTTCCTTTTCTAATTAATTAGCAATTTGCTTGCATGGACCTTTATGGTTTAGAGGCAAAACAACAAAATGTACATTCATCAGCCAACCATTACTGGAAGGGATTAGGGATGGTTAGTTACAAGTTCTGTCATGATCTGTTGATATGTACTGCTTTGTTGTTTTTATGATTGAGGAGGAACACTGATAACAATTATTTTGATAATCTTGACAATAATTTATTAAAAAATTTAAAATAAAATTTGTAAGTTTGTTAGTGAATATAGATAAATAATCCAACAACCAAATTTCTTGCAATGTTACTATATTGATTGATGTTGCATCAAGAACAACTAATTTTAGGCTTTGAAAATTTAAGTCACTTAATGTACAATGAAACATATACATCAAATTTCATTATTTTTTATAAACATGTATATAGATAATTTACTTCATACATATAATATTGAATTTCAAATTAAATTTTATTTTTAAATATTGTCAAAACAAAGAATTATCAAATAATTTCCCCTCTTTGTAATTAGCTAGGCCTTTTCGTACAGATATATACATAGATGATCTGAATTCATGCATATGTGATATGTCTGAACAATGTCTGGTTGGAGACGCACATTGCCCACAAAAAGCTAGTTTATACTACTTATTAAGTATTTTACAAAAACTAGTCAAATTCAGACCATTGAATTTTGTACCCATCTTAATAAATAGTAAAAAAATTCAAAAAATATAAAATTTGATCTGGAAGTACATTTATTGTGGAGATCATGTTGAACGGTTTGGATCGACGATTTGGAATTTCAAAATGTAGAAAATGGTTGTGGTAACTTTGTTGTAACTTGATCCCTCCTATATATATATAGATAGAGAGAGAGATAGACTATGGTGAGTTGTAAAGTAAAACGTCATTTTACTTCATGTCATATTTTCATTTTGAAAATTCAAACAACCGATCCGAACCGCTCAATATGTTTTCTATATTGGAATGTGCTTGGAGACTAAATTTTACATATTTTGGAATTTTTTTACTATTTATTAAGCCACTTTCAAATCGCTGATCCACTGTGAACAGTAAAAAACAGTAAAATTTTCTGGACCACCGGATTAGCGATTTTCAAAGTGGCTTAATAAATAGTAAAAAAATTCCAAAAAATGTAAAATTTAGTCTCCAAGCACATTTCAATATAGAGAACATGTTGAGCGGTTCAGATCGGTTGTTTGGATTTTTAAAATAAAAATATGAGCGTGAAGTAAAAATGATCTCTTACTTCACAACTCACCATAGCCCAGCTCTATATATATATATATATATATATATATATATATATATATATATATATATATATATATAGTATGGCTAATTTGCTGCTGGCAGCATTTCGGCCAAGTGCTGCCAGCAACAATCTGCCATTTTGATGTTCAAACAACCGATCCGAACCGTTCAACATGTTCTAAATATTGAAATGTGCTTGGAGACCAAATTTTACATTTTTTGGAATTTTTTTACTATTTATTAAGCCACTTTGAAAATTCCAGATCCGGGTGAACAGTAAAAACAGTCTGGACCATATGATCTGGAATTTTCAAAGTGGCTTAATAAATAGTAAAAAAATTCCAAAAAAAGTAAAATTTGGTCTCCAAACACATTTCAATATTTAGAACATGTTGAACGGTTCGGATCGGTTGTTTGAACATCAGTATGGCAGATTTGCTGCTGGCAGCACTTGGCCGAAATGCTGCCAGCAGCAAATTAGCCATACTATATATATTATGAGATTAAAGAATTATTCCAAAAGAAAGATTCCCACTCACTTCACTTGAACCAAAGCGTAGATTAGATCCCTCATTATTAATTTTCAATATTAGAATTATTACAACAACTATTACTCTTATAATTATGCTATATATTAGACAATGATATCCTATTCTCTCTGGCCATGCGCGTCAAGATAATAATTAATTATAAGAATTAAAGATGGAATGTTTAGCAATCATGACATTGGATGATGAGTTCCTTGCAATATTCTCAACCAGGAATATATTGATCCTCTCTCAAATCTTTTAATTTAAATAAAAGTTTGCATGCAAGTTCATGGGGAATGCCGAATGCTGCTCATGAAATTTAATCTCTACAAAAGATAGTGCAGTTGTCTTAAAGTTAATTCTTTTATAACATGAAAAATCTACTTCAAAAAAAAAGAAGAAATTTAAACCAATATGGGAAAAATATACAAAATCAATAGTAAAACACAGGGTTTTTTCCTCTAAACCCAGCAACTTTAATTTAGTGTCTTGATTAAGTACTGACAATTAATACACAAATCTTACACTTAGAAAAAGCCTGCTAGCCATGCACATGCATGTTGAACAAATAATTGAAGCATCTTAAAAACATCTTAACCAAACTATAAAAAAACCCTACAGAACTAAATAAATAAAAGACATAAAAAAATATAAATAAGGCACTGATCTCCGATTTCTTACACTAAACACAAAGAGATTAAAGAAGTTAATTTCCCTGACTATACCAATATCCTCTAAAAAAAAGACTTGTTAATTAGACCATATCCGTTGAAGTTCTCTTTGCCAAAATCCATGCCTATGTTTAATCCATCTCCAGGGAGGTGCCATTGATCCATTCCAGCTGTGAAACCCTTTCTATCCTCTTCTTCATAACTTTTGCAAGAAGACCCCTGAATTGTTGTAGTTGTCACACTACTGTCCACCAAGGTACCAATTGCACCATGCCCAAACCTTCCAATATTATACCCCTCTTGATGGCCAACACCATACAGACCTTGCATGATTCCATTTGGATATGAACTTTCAAACATTCCATAACTAGGGCTAGGGTTAGGGTTTGGGTTCCCAAGCATCAACCCACTGCCATGTAACCTTGCAAATGCCAAGTTTAGGTCATGATAATTGGGTTCAGAGGAAAATGAAGGATTGTTTATATCATGGGGTTTCTTCAAGAAATTTGAATTTAAATTTGAAGAGAGTTTCTTGTTCTTTCTTGAACCACCTCCAACTGGCACATTTCTAAGAGAGCCACCTTTTGTCCAGTATCTCCTACAACCTTTGCAAAAGTACCTTGGTTGAGAGAGGCTGTAGTTGTTGTAGTAGCAAAATTTTGTATTAATTGAGTCGCAACGAGGGCATTTTTGGGCATGTTCTTGGGGGGGCCTTGGTTTTTTCTCAAGTTGCTGAGCTGGCGTCTGATGTGGCAGTTGAGTTTGCTTGGAGCAGCTGGTCAGGATTTCTTCAAGCGGTAGTGTAGCCATTGACTGTGTACATATATACAAAACAATTATTGTTAATTAACAAACAGGGAAACTTAATTAGCTTAGAAAATGCAGACATTAACATAGGTTATTTTGTTATTTCATTTGACATCCTTGCCAATCATTTTTCTCTTTTATTTTATTGGAGACTTTGAAGGTCGATCCACATCGATTATAGTAAAGGCAAACAATACTAAATAATTGATGCCGTTAAATTTTATCAGTTATGAAAATTTTGTTGTGTCCTATTATTTATTTTGCTAATTCTAATTTTCTAAGTACATAAACTTTTTTATAAAACAATACTTGCTGATGGACGATATAATATACAAGTACTAACAAAAAAATTCAATTAAAAGCGGATTATGGAGAAAAATTATGCTACTTCAATTGTTCTTATGTGTAAAATTTTATCAATTTAATCTCAAAATCTTGGCATAATGATGCACGAGGAAGTAGCATATATATCATTAACAAAAAGCAAGGTGTCTTATAAGATTAGTTAAATATGCTTAATGGATAACTATGAAATATAGAAGTGGTGGTTAATTATAGGATGATGGCATACAATTAAATTCGATCATCTACAATATATGTAAACTTGTTAAGTATTATATAGCCAAGCAAAAGACCTACATCTTTAACATGGATGAATAATTTATTAATTGCCTATTATTTTCAAGATAAATACTGAAGAGAAAAAGTACTTTGCTTTGTATTTTCTATTTTAATTCTCAATTTGTACGTACATCTTTGAAATACCCTTTGAGCATATATATACTAAGAAGTGAGAACTAGGCGGCAAAAGTTGATAGTAAAATTGTCTATGAATTAGTATTTTTTGCTATTGTCCATGAGCTCAACTAGCTAGACAACTGGAATCCCCGGAAAGAAAGAAAAAGTACCCAGTAAAGGATCTTGATCTAGTTTACTTTATATGGGAAGAAAAGGAAAAACAAGAAAAATCAAAGAAATTAACCAAAAGACGAGAACTAAAGACAATTGACCATTGAGGTACGTAGAACTAAGCATAGAATAGAAATTAAGAAAATAAAGCTTTTGCATCATATGCTGTGAATAATGAATTACCTGGTGGTGGTTTGCACTAGAGATCTCCATCCATACAAAACTCAATCAAACAAAACCAAGTTAATCAGCTCTTCAATTCTCTGATGCTCCTTTTTCTTTTGTGAGAGGAAGAAATGAACTCTTGCTCCTTAGACAGCTGCTAAATATAGAGAAAGCAACAGTCTAGAGTGAGAGAGATCTAGAGAGAGAGAGAGAGAGAGAGAGAGGGGATGGCCTGGATGGGTAGCTATGGTACGAACGAGAAGGCTGATGTGTTATGTAAGGATTGAATCAGGTCGAGGAATTTTGCTTTTTAATAAAAAAAAAATTTAACTCAGACTGAGACGATCGAAGCATGGAAAACTCGAGCAACCCTGCAACGGTTTTTTTATGCACCCGATGCGGGACCTGTGATGTGGGCCCCATCGCTCGCTTACCTTTTTCTCCTTTTTCAGTTTCGGTCTCATCCTCTTCTCCTGCCGATAATGGTGGCGTGGTACATGTATACTCTGCGCCTGTTTCAGCGTTGTAACAACTTAACAAGAAAAACCTATACACAAACAGTTACATAGTACCCTCTCTCTCTCACTGATTTATTTAAATATTAACGAAATCAAAATTATAATATAATAAAAGATACCGTACGTACGAATTACTGTGCGGACGTTGCAGGTCTAAAAGGGCCCACAGTCGGTAAGAACCACAGGTAGTAGATGTACGCATGGACACAGATGATCCGAGGAGGACAAAGTGGGGGCGGGGCGGGTGGGTCGTGATGTTGACTGGTCAAATTCAGTGTTGTCGGCTAAAGCAAGGTCGCAGAGTCTGGCAATGATCCCATGACAGCCCATACCAATACAATACACGAATCTCACACACGCAACACCACACTTTTTAACAACACAGCTTACTAGCTTATTTCAGATTTTCGGTATCAGTATCACATTCACAGTGCAGCGTTCAAATACTATTCACTAATATCAGGCCGCGCCATTTCGGTTCAGTTTTCTTTTCTTGATTTCATGCTTTCTTCGTGGGCCCCGCTCTCTCATCCGCGTGCCCTTGTGAGCCTTTCGAATCTCGAATCTCGTCTACCTTTAGTTTTTACTATCTCTCTAGATTCGTGCCAGTTCAATCTAATGAGCTGATCTGATCTGCTTTCGAAGAAATAAAAATCTGATGATCTACTGATCTAATTGATCTCTTTTTGCTGTTGGATGATCAGAGTTTCGAAACCATCGCTACAGGTAACTGACTTACTGCCCTGCATAAAATAGAACAAATTTAACGGATACATTATAAAGTAGTCATTGTACAATTATGTAGTTTTTTTTTTTTTTCTCAGTTAAAGGTAGATGACAATTTTTGGTAGACTTGACATGAAATATTACTTTTAGTTGAAAGATCCACTAAACTAGACTAAGTTGTTAATAGTAATTTGTTTGATTCCTCAAAAGTGAAAATGATGCATAGATAGACTTGAGATAACGAAGCAAAATTATATTTATGGATGTTTCACACTTTTGTTAAAAAGAAGTAACATATAAATGATTGAGGCTTGAGATAGAAATAAATTTAACTAATCAGTTAGGTCAGTTAATTGCTTACGAAGGAAGGCACACCACAAACACTGGCTACGCGGGACCCACGCCGATACCCTCCAATCCTGAACTAATACAGTAAATTTTGTTTTCCCAGTCCCAATAAGCAAAAGAAGGAGAGAGGTGGGTCCCACGCTGAACCTACTTTGCCTCCTGCTGATGAGATATAGAGAGAGAAGAGGAAAGGTGCGAGGGATCACGGACCGGTTATCGTGAACCGTTGGTTTGGTTGGTCGAACCGGTCTGAGCCGGTCACATGCGCCGCGTGGGGTGGGCCAAGTTGGGTTGTGGCGCGAGAGGCACGTGACAAAAGAGAGGAAGGATATGGAAGGGAGACTGGGAGAGAGAGAGAAAGAGAGGACGTAAGGTAAGACGCTGTTTGCGGAGTGGCACAGTGCCAACATCCTTGGTTTGTTTGTCCTGTAGCGAACCCAGCTCAACAGCTGATTCAGGGCTAAGAATTGGTACCCGTCTACTTCTTGCAACACACGAAATCCTCTAGTTCTCGTAAAAAAAATTAACATGGAAAGATATACGATTTTCAAACCCATTTAAACGAAACAAACATCTTATGTGTTGGATTTTCGAAAAACAACTCTACCGCCGTAGAGGATGAAAGATGTTAAGTACGAGTACATATTTTTCAATTTTATAAAAAAACAGCTTTACCCTCCACCACCATAGCAATAGTTGTTTTTTGGAAATCCAATACATTGAGTGTTTGTTTTGTTTAATAGATTTATTATTTCTATTTAATTTAAAAAATCCAGATACGCAAACGTGGCAAGTTTAATATAACGTTAAAAAAAACATATGTTGTTTTTATTTTTGCAGTATGTAGAGCTTGCTATAACATATCAACGTGTTGTTATTCTTTTTTTTTTAAATCTCGTCAGCAGCTGACAAGTAGTTGTATTAAAAAAGAAGTATTACAATAATGACCATAGGCACGGTCATATCCAAACCCTTAAGGGGATTGTCATAAACCTTATCTAATCTACCTAAATCCTTATAGCTCCTCCTATACAATACCTCATTAGCTGCAAGATAAATTATTTAAAAAGATGAAAATAATTCTAAGACTATGTTGAGATACATTGAGATTAAGGCTGTAAACGAGCTGGCTCGGGCCGAGCTGGGTCTTGGCTCAGCTTGTTAATTCTGGCCCGAGCCTGGACCGAGCGAGCTGGACCTAGGTCTTCCGAGCCAAAAGCCTTGGCTCAGCTTGTGACAAGCCAGCTCGAGCTAGCTCACTGGGCTTTATTGGGCTACTGTTATTGAAGTTTTGACACTATTTTTTTCGCAATTGGGCCGTTATCAAAACTTTTGCAATTGGGCTGTTATCAAAGTTTTTAAACTTTTTTTTTTCGCTGAAATTGAACTCCAGTTACTGGAAAGTTCCATTTCTCTTCCCAGCGTCTCCTGGCCCCATCCCCTTCTACAAAACAGAAAATAAAAAAAAGAACCTAGCCTCCGCATCTCCCCCCCCCCCAATTTAAATGCCCTAAGCTCGCGCTCCCCGCCATCTCCTCCGACCTCTCTACCTGCCATCTCCTCCGCCATCTTGTGTTCTCCTCTGACGTTTTCACCCTCTCTGTCCCTCTCGTATCTGTAATGGGCTGAGAAAAGGAGAGTTGAATAGTCTACAGTGTATAGCTCGTTTAGAGCCGAGCTGGCTCGGTCTGAGCTGACCTCTAGCTCAGCTTGTTTATTTTGGCCCGAGCCTGGGACGAGCTGGCTCGTTAACAGCTCAGTCCACTATCGAGCGAGCGAGCTAAAGACGAGTCACGAGCGATCCACGAGCTACGAGCTTTTTTGATAGCCCTAATTGAGATTCAACAATAACACAGCCATAGTCTCATCTCCTGAGTGCATCTTCTTGCTAGCAATGTAGCTGGTAGTCTACGTTCGCCAAAGACGACGACATTTCTCTATTTCCAAATCATCCATGCTACCCATATGAAACGAACTAGCCATTGTTTGTAGGGAATCACACCTCTCGATCTTATTCTTTCCCAAGACTTTTTCCAGATCTGAAGTACCGTCATTGTCGGTGTCATGAGTGGTATGTTAATGATTCTTGAGACTTCAAACCAAACTGTTACCGAATAAGGACATAGGTATAGCAGATGTAACATTAATTCAATCGGGCAATTTCTGCATAGAACATAACCTAGCTCTAAGTTCATTCCTCTTCTTCTCAAGGCCTCCCTAGTTATTAACGTGTTGTTATTCAAAAGGGGAAAAAGTGATCTACAATTCTAGTATTAAATAGCAAAAATAATTTAAACACTACAGCAGAAAAGACTTTCTGCGACCGGAATACCGGTCGCAGAAAGTCTTGGTGCTGGTCGCAGATAGTCATCCCGGTCGCTGAAATTCCGGTCGTTGTAAGCATTGTCGCAGATACTCTTCTGATGATGTGACTAGTCGCTGAATGACGTCATCCGGTCGCAGATACTTTTTTTGCGACCACTTCTTTTGGTCGCTGTTATTTTTTCTGACGTCAGAAAAAGGTATCTGTGACCAAAAATACGATCGCAGATACTTAAAACTGGTCGCAGAAAGTCTTCTGTCAGGTTTTTAGAATTTTTTTTATTATTTAAATTTGCACCATTTACACGTACCAACATACAACATACCAAATATCAAACTTACCAAATATCAAACACACCAAATATCAAACACAACAGATATCAAACATACAAGTACCAAATAACATAACAAACATACCAAAAATCAAACATATAAACCAAACATATCTCAAATAACATCTAAACAAAACATTTAAATCTCAAATAACATCTAAACAAAATATTTAAACTACATGAGTCATTGTACAGTACCAAACATCAAATGTAAGTACTAAATAACATCTAAACCACACAAACCTATATCTGATTGCAGTCATCATCCTCCTTCCCTGTGAGAATATAACAAAAAAAAATTTTGAATAAAGAATATAACAAAAAATTAAGTTCCTTAGTAAAAAAATCATACAATTAAAAACCAATGCATTATAAATACAGATCCATGACATCATAAGTTCCCGGCATGAAAGAAATATAAATTATGTCAAACATAATCTTTACAGTTTCTTGAGTTCAAATTACCATTAAGTTCATATTTGTTCCTTTAAGTTATAATAAAAGTAAAAAATTTCGAGAGAAAATCACAACAAGTCTGCTGCATTAAAAACAAACTATTTTGGGCTCAAGCATCAATGTGTTAAAGTGGACCAATTTGGATACTATTTAGTCAATCATCCAACAAACAATAGTTTAGAAGAAGGTATCTTGTGTTTTGCTTTAATCATCACTGGTATTGTGATTATATGGTGTTGGTACATAGATGCAAGGCCTTTTATTGCTTGTTCTTGAGTCTGGTTCATGGATGACAGTCCAGATCAGGATTTTTGACTTAAGTATTTTCTGATATGAACATATAAAGATAAAAAAACATCACATAAAAGTGAATATGCAAAGTTCAATTTTTGTCTGACAAAGGTAAAAGGAAATTCACAGAGAGACCCTTATCATTAGTTTATTTACATAGTTTGTCAAAAACAGTGAATTTACAAAGGTGAAAATCCTTGAGCAACTATGAAGGTCATGGATTCAATGGTTCTGACATAGCTCCTTTTACAGAAAATCCCTTTTATATACTTATTTTGCCCTTAGTTCTTTTTATTTTACTATAAGTCCTTGGATTATAACTACTGTATAGGTTTATAAATAACAAAGCAAGAAGTAAAAAAATCTAGAATGAGTTCATTGAAATTTTTGTTTGTCATAAGTACCAGAGAGCTTATTTTTGTATGAAAGTCCTTACTTTGTCTTTATTTACACAATGGAAGAGAGAGAGAGAGAGAGAGAGAGAGAGAGAGAGGGGATTACTAGTGGATTAGAATAATCCAAATAAGTGGACCAAGTGGTTATGACTTATAATCACCCAAAGCATCTTTTTGGTTATGACCTTTAGAAATATTTTCTTTGAAGATAAGAATTGATCTTCAAGAAGTACTTTGCTGAATTAAAACCATTATATAACCAAAAAATACCAAGGTACAGTAAATTTAATCAGACACCATTAAAATGTGTTTCTAAACTTAACCATTAACTATAAAACAAGATCAGTACCAGTATGGTACTGGTACGCAAAGGAAAACAAGACACAACCCTCAAACAACAGGGTTCGAGCAGAAACCAATACCAGTATCGGTACACCCTTAACTCAAAAAGGCAAGAAGAAACCAGTACCAGTATCGGTACTGGTAAGTCAAATCCAAAAGAACCGCAACCCAGCAAAACACGTGGACAACCCAAGAAATCCCCAATTTCAACCATCGTCACGCCGGGAAAATCAACAACCCACGCAAGACTTCAATCCATCACAACAATCACACAATCAAGAAAAAGGGTGTGCACGAGGAATTACCCGAAAGGAAGAATCGCAAAGAGGCAAGGTAGGCCGGTTCCGAGACTCGTCTCGCCTCACAGCCAGGTTGGGAAATCGCACACGAATGGCACTAGCAAACACCAGCCAGCACCAGGAAGGCAACCGAACACCGAACCAGAACAAGCACGCAAAAACCCTAGGGTTTTGTATAAATCACAAGCACAGGCAAACAGAAAAGAGCGAGAGAGAAAGAGATTATTTCCTCAGCACATGAGCGAAGGAAGCAGAGAGGGAGAGAGAGAGCGTAGAGAAAAAGAGAGAGATTTCGTTCTCAGCAGAGAGGGAGAGAGAGAGCGCAGAGAAAGAGGAATGGGCGGAGAAGAAGAAAGGGGTGGCGCGGAGAAGTGGCGCCTTTTTTTTTTACCCTGCACTTTCAGCGACCGGTGTTTTCGCCGGTCGCTGAAACAAGTGGTCGCCAACGATTTTCGTAAGTTTTTGTTTTAGTTTAAGAAATTAGAATTTAGCGACCGGCGAAAACACCGATTGCTGATACCGGTCATAGATACTCTTTTTTGTTGTAGTGAAATATCTCGATAACCCTTTCAGCTAAAACATCGCTAGTGAAAATTCGTTTTATTATACTAACAAAAGAAAAAGCCCTCTCTTCAAGTAATGTAGAAGGTTATCATCTTGTGTTATGCTCATCTTTTAATACTTCTAAATTCTGACCATTTTAACTATCACAATATATAATTATTTTTTTTGGCAGGTTTATTACAATATATAGTTGATGTTGCAACTTTAACTAGTCAAATAATTCTTGGCCATGAAAACTTCTTCTAAAAAATTCCTAATTAATGTTTCCATCCTCCAAAACGTCACTAACCAAAATAGAAAGGACAAGTAACTAAATGAAGTAAATGGACCTTCAAAAAATAAATTTGACCTTCAAAAAACTAAATGAAGTAAATGAAGATTTAGAGTACTTAAGGTCGACTCACATAACTATTCAAATCAGGATTCTAAATAGTGCGCTATTGGGTTTTCGAACCATAAAAGCTATGGCACTATTGGCTCTATAGCGGCGCAATATGACAATAGCATCGTTTTTTTAGCCGACATGTACAACAAAGTGGTACTAAAAAAGTGGCGACATGACGCAATATGTCAAAACATATCGTTCTACCAAAAAAGTGGTTTCTCAAATCACCCGACATGTACAATATTATTAATACAAGAGTCATCAAACAAATATGAGTTGTGGTCCCAAAAGCTATTGACATGATAACAACAAAACATGGTTTTAGGAAGGAAACACTTTAAATTGAAGAAAACTAAATAATTAAGAGAAAATTATGATAAAACTGATATTGTTAACAATAGAATCCAGTTAACAATAAAAAAAAAAAACAATAGAATCCACTAAATATTATTATTTGAGTAACATAACTTTCAATTGATTGTATAAAACAAAATAAAAAGAACAACAGTTTGATCTTTCGAAATGATATATATTTGCTCGGTTGACGATTTTAAGTGATAAATATGTTTATAGATGACAATTAAAAATACCAATTCATACTTAATAAAATAAATATTCAAAAATAAAAAATCTTTTATCCCACCTTCAATATAAATACCAGATTTCCAATTTTATTCTAATATCTACATTTTTTTTTAGTAAAAGTTGAAAATTAAGTCATCGAACTATTTAATATCTATAAGATTACTTCATCCGGATTTCAAACAGTATCTACATTTTAAACAAACAACGTTGCTTAGATTAAGAACCTAACTTCATTCTAATCCTCCACGCACCAATTAGTGTCTCTATCCTCGCAATCCACTCTAAATAGTGATTTCTAATAAAAAGTAACTTAAAAAAATTGGCATTATGTAATATTTTTTTTGAAGAAGAAATGTAGATATCACGTCTCTAGATTCCATTGATCAAAGAAATGAGAGGCGTCAATTTTACAAAGTTTTATAAAAGATAAAAAATAAAATAGAAAAGTTTAAAGTAGGGAAAGAAAAAAAATTATTTACAGAGGCATGATGTAATGATACTTAACAATATGACAACATATGCATGTATATAGTTGAGATAAACCACATATACATGGCGCGCACTGGTAGTTGATAACAAATCCAAATATAATAGGCATGGAGCTAGGATGACATATATTATAACGTACAGAAGTAGTAGGTAGCGTTCTCATTACAGTTGGAATATACGGACTAGTAGACGAGAGTGGGATCCACTTGGCATTGCATAACAGAATTGCTTTGGTTCTTTCCTATCGCGTGTCTGTTTCTCTCTATCTGACAATCTCCATCTGTTTTTTCTTATTTTTTTTATTGATTTCTGTTTGGCCACAAATTAAATATAATAATAAATATCTGAGCATGGTTACGGCCTACGAATAGGGGTGAAAACGGTATGGATAATTATTCAAAAAATTAAATGTGAATATCTAATATATGAATATTTGTGTAGATAGGGATATTGATATAGTTTTATATTTCAATTATTCGTATCCGAATAGTAGATATATATTATATATTTTAATATATATTATGAAAAATTATTGTTATTCACCATTAAAATTAAATAAATATTATGAACTTTGATATTTTTTAATATTATTTTAATAAATATTCGATCTAATCCGTATTGATTCAATCCGTATTTATTTTAAAAAATGGTTATTTGTTTTTTTTTTCAAAAATAGTAAACATAAAAATTTGGGGCTTTTCACACTTGAGTTTTTTCACGAACGATGTACGAAATCCTTTTCTTTAACACGGTTTTTTACTTGGAGGTCAAACCATCTAACTATTTAATATTCACAAAATATTTTTTTCATCTGAATTGAAACCGTGACCTCTTACACAAAGAGCATTGTCTTTGCCATTAGAACAAATGTTGATTCTCTTAACACAGCCTTTTTACTTTCGGAGGTAAAAAAAATGTAGTTGTGGCAATAAACGCATTTGTAATCAGATAATCCTTAATTTTGATAATTACTAAAAAATAAAGTTTAATCTGAAATTCACATCATAAGCGTAATTTATACGATTCACATATCATGATAAAAAAAAATAATGACATTCAGTGTATGTTTTACTGGACGTCAAGTGACATAAAGTCTCAAAGTCTCAAAATTAACAGTTCTTGGAAAATCACCAAATGATGCTTTAAACTTATATGAAATGTAATTGCGGCAATAACTTAGATCAAATATTCTTTAACAAAAACAATTTATAGTGACATAACTTTATATACGAAGATATGCTTGCACAATTTTATATTCCAACCAAATATGACGTAAGGAAGTAAGAATCTGACTATTTATTCTTCACTGAGAACTAAATCTTAATGCAAGACAGTCAGACTCAGACAGAAGGAATCGGTTTGCTGGCCTACATACCTGTCAATACTTAAATTGAAAAAAATTTAAAATGTATTTTGACCTTTTATTCCTAAATAAAAAAAACATCCAAATTATTCCAATCCAGAGAAGAAAAAAAAGTTGTTTAAAATTTTGATCACTTTCCAAGATGCAGAGACCGTACGGACTGGACATATTATTTTCTGCATATTTCCATACATATTCTTTTAAACTGTTACTTTCTGCATTCATTTTTTTTTAAAGGAAGCCTGGGATAGGCAATGATCCTATTTAATTCAGGACCGGCTAAATTTTTGAAAACACAGAGCATCCCGTCATGTTCAAGGCCCATATAAGCCTGTAATTTAAAATAAATATCCAGTCCAATGAATTACATATCCAAAAATTGGGCCTATGAAACCCTTCATTTCTGGATAAAATGGTGTGCAGGATGAGGTCCATTTCTAGGTCAAACTTCTCTTGATGTAAAAGAACGACCTGACACGTAATGAGACTGACATAAAAGACAAGTTGGACCCCTGGTGTGTTGGATAGTAAGCTGAGTCAAATTTCTGCATAAACCAACAAAAAATGTGAAACAAATTAAGTTGAGTCAACTGGTATATATGGGTCAAAAAGTCTCATTCGTTTGAAATGTTCTTTGCCTTGTATTATGGTACAGACCATCAAATGTGAGCAAGTCCTCTTCCTCCATGTAGATTTAATTTGTATTTTGTTAATACATAAATTTCAAATTCACAAAGAGTTGTGCTCTTCATGCTACGAGAGGGTATATATACCTAATCAATTTTATATCATTGTATGCTCAAATTAGGGGCTACATTTGGTACCAATGATTAATATTAGGTTGTTCGAAGAGTGCGACGTGCATTCAATTAATTTAATGTCTGTAATAACGATCGCTATGTTTAATTGTAAAGTCAAACCTGAGATAGACATAAATAAATAAAGTGACAGTTCTGCAAACTGTGGTGACAAAATTATAGTACTCCAATTAAAAGAACGGTCAATAGAAAAATATATTTCACAATGACAATTAAATTTCAAGATCTTTAATTATATTACATTATTAGCATCATCATCATTCGATTTTATTTTATTCTAATTTATTAAAAATTGGAGGGCTCATGTTTTATACTATCTTCTCATTTAAGAGGGCTTGTATTTATTTAAAGGAACTTTTATATGATTAATCGTATTATTTTTCATTATGTAAAATTGTAGAGTTTTAAAACAATATTTATTTATTTGCAAAATTTACTTGATTGTAAGATTATTTATAAAAATTATCATTTTTAAAATTCAACTTATTCTAAAATATATATTAGATTTTCGAAACAAGATCCAATAACAATCTTAATAGCGGTAATGACCAATGAATTTACATGTATTTAGGGGCGAATCTATCCTCAATGAATGAGGGTCAATTGACCACATTCATTTTGAATATTTTTTATTTATACCTTATTTTAATATAGTTTAAAGTAAAATATTATGGATTGTGTGAAATTGACTCCATTCGTAGTAGGAAAATTTTATATGCCTGACCTTCATTCACGTTTGACTCCTATAGTCTGAAAGTCTGACTCCACCCCTGCATGTGTTACTGATTTTCTTTATATGAATAACCTCAACTTTTAACTAAGGTAAAATAACATAAACATGGATGAAATCAAGAAATTTTGGGTGCATATTGATATATGCCAAAGATATTAAAGATATTAGTAATAATGTGCTAGTTTCACAAAAAAAAAAATTGTGATTTTGATGGGTTCTGAAAGATATTTAAGAAGTGTTCTTTTTTTTTGGAAGAAAGATGGAGGTCTATGTCTTTCAAATTTATACATCTATTATTATAATATAGAATTTTTTTTATTTGAATTTCAAACTCATAACTTCTCACTCAGATGATATATGTCATTGCTACTAGATCAAAAACCAGTATTGAACGCATCATATCATCCAAAGAAACGGAAAATAGCAAAAAGTACAAAATGACGGTTCTCATTAAATAGTGGTTTGTTCGCTTTGTTTGAATTTTAATTATCAAAATAGAAGTATAGAACTGTCATAATTTTTAAATCAAATCTCATAAAACAAAGATGAACGGTTTTATTTAAAATAAGTTTGCGTCCATTACAACTGAATTAACCAAACTACTTGTACATCCTGTGTGTTTTACTGCGCCTAATTTTGGCTACTGGTTCAACGGGTTGGTTTGATTCTGTTTAGATTTTAAATAACGATTTGTAGTCTGTCACAACGCATCGACAAGTATTGCATAATCTACCTTAAATAGTGATTTTTATTTTAAGACGATGGCTCAAATGCTTCATTATTTTCGTACTGCAATCATGATTTACATCATTATCTCAATTTTTAAAGTT
This sequence comes from Carex parvula, assembly GCA_025461045.1. Classification (NCBI taxonomy): domain Eukaryota; kingdom Viridiplantae; phylum Streptophyta; class Magnoliopsida; order Poales; family Cyperaceae; genus Carex; species Carex parvula. The sequence goes on along the minus strand of JAJGRW010000049.1, from coordinate 111,292 downwards.
TAAACAGATGAACTGAACTGCTTAATATGATTTCCATATATAAAATATGCTTGCAGACTATATTTTTTATTTTGAAAAGTTTTTACTGTTTTTTTAGATATACAAAATTATTGTTTGAATGATCCAAAATCTTTTTAAAAACAGTGATTTTGTACTTATCTAAAAAAAAATTCAAAAAATATAAATTTTGGTCAACAAAATAGTCAAATACATTTTAATAGGGAGATCATGTTGAGCAGTTCAGATTGCTTGTTTATAAGCGGGAATAAAAATACGGAGCATGATTAAGGCACCAAAACGCATTTGAGCTTTAATTCAAGTTTTAATTACATAGCTAAATCCCCATTATTATTTTTTTGGTAAATTTAGCTGGAGGTCACTAAACTTTGTCCTTTGTTACGAATTGGTCACTCAAGTTTGATTTGTCCCTTCATAGCCACTCAACTTTTAATTTGTTCCAATCAAGTCACCCTATAACTTTTCCATCAAAATATTAACGGAATATTCTTATTCCGTTCAAAATATAACGGAATATACTCATTCCATCCAAAATTTTAATGGAATATGCTCATTCCATCCAAAATACTAACGGAAAAGTTTTATTTTATTAATTTTTTTAATGAAAAAGTTATATGGTAACTTGATTGAGACAAATTAAAAGTTCAGTGACTATAGAGGGACAAATCAAACTTGAGTGACCAATTCGTGACAAAGGACAAAATTTAGTGACCTCTAGCAAAATTTACCCTATTTTTTTTTTTTTTTACAAACTGAAATGTATAGCATAATCCATTTGTTCTAAACAGCCCTAGACTGAGTCAAATATAGTGACTTTGCAGAAGCCCACTTGGTAAGTCAGGTATGGATTTGACTTCTCTCTTCTAGTACAAAACTATTGGATGATTTATGATATATAGACTTCAACCGGCTAATTTTGATTAAGCATCTACTTCAAAGTCATCATAATAAACAAATTTATTTAGTGGAGCTGAAACATAAAATATAAAAACATCTAACATGGTGGATGAGATTTGAACTCAAGTTTTCCACAATTACAATGAACAACTATAATAATCAGACTACAAGTAAACACTTAATATATTATATGAAGAGCTGAAATATATAAACTTAAAGAAGAAAAAATTCCAATTCAATTTTAATATACATAATTACAAAAATATAAATTGTAAAGGTGGCTAAGTATTCTTATTATTTGAAGTACATTAAGATCGCTGTGACCGTAGAAGATGGGAATTACTAAAATTTTAAAGAATGACAAGCCAACAGTTTAGCTCAATCATCATGGAATGGTGGTAATGATTTTCATCAACGCCGTGGTACCCACAGACTTTGTTTTTTTTCGTAATTAAACCAATCCTTATTGCTTGTAATATGATTGTCGCATCGCATACAATATACATGCCAACTAACTGTACGTGTTAGATATATGCATGCGGATATAAATCTGCGGTTATTCCAAAGGGATCACACCAACCGTTCAAAGTTTTTCATGTACAAATCTCAAGAAGAAAAGTTGTTTGTACCCGAATCTCAACAAAAGTCAACGGCTGGAATCGAAATAACAGAGTTCTGTTATTCCTTTAGAATAACAGCAGATTTATTAATATGCATACGCAACCCAAAGATGGTCAACTCCCAACCACAAAATATATAAATGCATAACCCCATATTTGGTTGTGGCCTGAAGGAGTTTAGTCCTTGTTATTCCACCAAACGAGCATTAATTGAGCCGGACTAAGATGTCATAAACCGATCTTTAGGTCGGCCTAAATTAAACCACTTCACATGGTGGTTTAATTTTATTGCACGTCATAGCCTAACTCGAATGATTATAATAATATATTATTAGTATATAATTAGTATATTATTATTAATAATTATTATTAGTATATAATTATATAATTAATATGTTATATTATTAATTATATTATAATAATATTATAATATATTATAGTTATTATTAATATATTAATATTATATAATTAGTATCTTATTATTAATATATAATTATATAATTAATATCTATATTGTTAATATATTAAATAATTATTATAATAATATTATAATATATTATAGTTATTATTAATACATTAATATTATATAATTAGTATCTTATTATTAATAACTAACATAGGCATCCAAAATCATTTTTGAGGAAAAAGGCTTCTAAAACTTTAGTCCTCCACCAACTCTAACAAAAACAGGAACACCTTTAAGTCATGATCTAACTTTAGACCTCAACCAAACATGAATAATTTAGACCGGCCTAAATTGAAATAATTAATTTAGACCTCCTTAGCTTTAGTTCACAACCAAACACCACCTAAAGGAATAAATGTACAAACATGCTAGAACAAGACGAGAGCTCCGAGTTTTTTTTTTTTCCCTTTCTTCTCTGTTTTTTTTTTTTTTTTATCTCTTCATCACATTTATGTTTTAAAAACCATTTAAGTAAAAATATAAAACTCGCATGACCAATTTAAATGTCTAATTATAAGTGCATGTAAAAAATTAAGATTGCTTTATGAGTGTTAAAAGCTTAAAACCACAAAGCAACAATGCAATAAAAGAGTATTTTTATATATATCTTTTTAAGTAAAAGTTGGAGGTCAAATCATTCAATTATTTAATACCCACAAAAAATTATATCTTTCAGATTTCAAATCTGCTGGATTTCGAATCTGCAACCTTCCTTTATAAAGAGCATTATCTTCAAAAACTGATTATGAGAATATTTTCATCTCTTGATGCTATAAAACTAGAATCACATTTATGCAATCATTGCATTCGAGTGAAGATAATGATCACTAGGATTTTATTTTTTTTTTATTTTTGTTTTTTAAAGCAAGGAAATAATTGTAGCCTGGCACTACATTGTGTATTAATTACTTGACAATTGATTACTTTTTTTTTCATTATCTAAAGATAAGTATAAACGATAAAACGACAATATTAACCATTAAGTCTAATCTTAACCTCTAAAATCCTAAATCCTAAATTCTAGAACTAGCATTTGGTCTTGTGGCAAAGACAATGCTCTCTGTATGAGAAGTCACTGGTTTGAAATCCAAAAAGAACAATCCTTAATAGATATTTAATAGTTGGATAGCTTGACATCTAACATTTACTAAAAAAAAGTATAAACGATAAAACGACAATATTAATCATTAAGTCTAATCTTCGTCAAAAGATTTATGTCCAATTTCCAAACATGTAACCAAAATTTCATACTTCTTTGGTACTATATTAAATGCCCAAAAATCAAACGACTGTAGTCAACTTGATGTGTTGAATCATTCTTGACCAAATTGAAACTGAATAGAGTTAAACTCTTACATCTTATTAGAGGAAGCAGATATCTTGATCAAGACTAAACATAGTTTGTTTCTTTTTATTAAAACCAGTCAGATTTTGTTGGAACTGGTAGTGGTAGGCTGGTAGCCATTGAATTTTGTAGCATCATTACCTTAAATATATTTATCTTATGAGCAATCTTGCTAAACCAAGTTAATATCATTTTTCCTTCTATTATTTAGAATGAACAAAGGATGCGCCGACAATCATATAATCTAAAATAGATTTCACTTACGAAATATTAGATCAAATATCTCGCATTTTTATTAGCTCGATTGAGCGTTAATTTTTTTTTTTTTTTGTAAAGTTTTATAAATGGAAGAGATTTTCTTGCATGGCATTTGCGCTTAGTGAAAAAAAATGTTTGTTTTTTTCACTATCATTAAGATAAAAGAAAAGAAAGGAAATTTTTTTTTAAAACTAAACGATTGATTTTAGAATCATGAATACATGCGTTTAAATTAATAGTTCTGAAAGCAATATGTTTAGATTTCAAAGTGCAAACATTTTCCAAATTTGGAATATTGTTGTTATTTTGTATAAAATCCGGGTAACTAAGGAAGAAATTCTTCATTATGCGCTAGTACAACAAGTTGATCTCACAGCGTAAATACTTAAAAATGGCACGTGAATTTAACATTATGATATAGCATTGACAGGTGAATAAAATTTCAAAAAAAAAAAAGTAAAAAAAAATTAATAATAACAGTCCTTTCCCAAATACAATAGCCACGTGGCACGTTTCCATTGAGTCCATTCTCCCCATAGAGGTTTAAGAATCAATTACATTTTTTATTTTTTTATTATTCATAAAATGCCCGTAGGCCTAGAATCAATTTCATTTTAGTAACAACTTTTAAAGTGCAAGTTGGGGGCATCTTACAGCATCTACTCATGAATTATTTTTCCTGGCCGCCGTAGATCAAAGCCGGAGTTAATGGATCTACCGTTGACTACTGAAGTCAGATTAATCTGGATCGTCAATTAAACATTCCTCATCTCTCTTTGGGTATGGCGCGTGTTAAAATTGACCCTTCCTCTCTCTTTCGTCGATCTTTCCCCGAAAGATTAAAAACTTCATCGCATCTAGCTATAATTCGCTATTATATTAATCTCTCGTCTCTACGAAAGGATAGACATTAAGAGCTGTATACTTGTCAGCAATACCCAATTTCTTCCCACGTGATATTTTCTGAAGGTTAAATTCCCCTTGTGATTGTTTGAGTAGATTTCTGTTTTGGGGGTTTATTTGTGAGATTGAATTCGAGAGATGGATGCGGCTCCAGTGATGGAATTCAGACCGGCTATAACACATGGAGGTCGATATTTGCAATATAATATTTTTGGAAATTCGTTTGAAATTACTGCCAAGTATCAGCCTCCGATCATGCCTATTGGAAGAGGAGCTTACGGGATTGTCTGGTAAAAAATCACCTATAGTTTCCGTGCTTTTATAGATTTATTGTTTCGAAATCTTTTATGGTTTGAGGATTTTTTTCATTTGATATGTTGCAGGTAGTTAACTTTTGTTTCTGGTTGACCATTTAGAAGGCGAACGAATTTATTTTGATTCTATGTGCCTGTTTTTTGTTTGTTTCTAATTTGTGCAGTTCAGTGATGAACTCGGAGACAGGAGAGATGGTGGCAATAAAAAAGATCGCAAATGCTTTCGATAATCACATGGATGCAAAGAGGACTCTTCGGGAAATCAAGCTACTCAGGCATTTAGACCATGAAAATGTAAAAAAAATTCTTCCTGGTTTCGATTTTAGAGAGACGTAGTGCCGTTTAAGAAAGTTGGATGATTTCTTCAAAAATTGAGAAAGTCTGCACTATCATAGGAGATTAATTAGTACTGATCCAGAAGATATAAAAAAAATGAATTACTTCATAATTAATTCGGAGCATCAGTTATACTTTGGTAATTAGTCAAATCTTATTTGCTATGTGTAACTCCATTAATTAATTCAGTAAACGTATAATATTAATTACAGAGTAGAGTCAGATAGGATTAAATAGGTGAAGTATTTATTAACTGTAGGTCTCCTTTGCTGAAAATAAAAAAACTTCAATAATTGAATCAATTGGTTTATTACCCTGCTGATTCCAACTTTTTTTACCACAAAAAAGTTTCTTTGTGCTGTTCCTTTTTAATTAATACGGTAAATGGTGTTATTTTAACAGATAGTAGGAATAAGAGATGTTATTCCCCCATCAGTCCCACAAGCATTTAATGATGTATACATAGCAACTGAGCTCATGGATACGGATCTTCATCATATTATCAGATCGAACCAAGAATTGTCTGAAGAACACTGTCAGGTAATTGAATTTCTCTCAACACTTTCTATATTTACTTCTAGAAATAAATTCTTACCTGTCATCTAATTCAGATAATAATACACCTTGAAAAAAAAAAAAACACTTATAGTTATGTATAGCAATTCGGTTTTCTTCAGGATTTCATAACGAAACTTCCAAATTTTCAAAAGAAAATATTTGAGAAATAATATCTATCTCATGCATAACTAACCAGTTTCTATTTTTGTCCATAGTATTTTCTGTACCAAATCCTGCGCGGCTTGAAATACATCCACTCAGCACGTGTAATCCATCGAGACCTAAAACCGAGCAATCTCCTGCTAAATGCAAATTGCGACTTAAAAATATGTGATTTTGGGCTGGCACGGCCCACATCAGAGAATGACATCATGACAGAGTACGTGGTTACAAGGTGGTACCGGGCCCCAGAGTTGCTCTTGAATTCCACTGACTACACCGCAGCAATTGATGTGTGGTCGGTTGGGTGCATTTTCTTGGAGTTGATGAATCGCCAGCCATTGTTTCCGGGCAAAGATCACATGAATCAGATGCGTTTGATAACCGAGGTAAAGATTACCAAAGAGGGTTCATATATTACTAGCATAATTGGTTTATTGTAGTAGATAGACTGAGAATTGATCGTGTTGACGGTTATTGGAAAGTTGAGTTATTTCAAACCAGCCTAGTTGCACAGTTAATGAATAGTCGGTACCTTATTAAGCAGATATGTATGAGTTTCAGTGCATGGTATGATAGCAAGTTGGTATTAGATCTAGATTCCAAAATAAGAATGCTCCAATCTAGTGTTTGAGTTGTCACAACTAATTTGTGTTTGTCACATTGGGAATTCTGTTATTGAGTTACAAATTGATATTTAGTTTAACACGAATTTCATTCTCTTTTGGTTTTGATTAGCTTATTGGAACACCTACTGAAGAAGATATGGGTTTCATCAGAAATGAAGATGCGAAAAGGTACATGAGACACTTGCCTCAATTCCCCCGCAAGAGTTTCGTAGGGACGTTTCCACATGTTCATCCCACTGCGATTGACCTCATTGAAAGAATGCTCACTTTCAATCCCTTACAGAGAATTACAGGTATTAACAATCAATGCACCATCACTAGATACATTCAAATAATGTTTTTACTTTGTATTCTCTAGAAAGAAATGGCATTATTAGTTTGCATTTCATTATTATTTTCTACTAATTATAACTGCAACTTTTGCATACAGTTGAAGATGCACTTGCACACCCATATTTGGAGAGATTGCACGACATAGCCGATGAACCGACATGTACCGAGCCTTTCTCCTTCGACTTTGAGCAGCAAGCTTTGACTGAAGATCAAATGAAGCAGTTGATATACAACGAATCCATTGCTTTCAATCCAGGGTATGGCCATTAAAATAATAAAATATGAAGTATGAATCTGCAATAACGGATTTCTGATGTTCACACCCTTATACTATGTAATGTAAATATAAATTTGAATGCTGAGATTGTTCAGGTAGAATTTAAAGATTGTCTTGATACTGTTCTCTTTTCTTTCTTTTTATTCCCTATTTGTTTTGTTTTGTTGCTACGGAATAGAGCGAGGAGGTTATTTTCTATGCCATGGAATGTGAAGAGATTTGTTTTTTTTTTTAATGCGACTGAACTGTGATCAAATGTTTGTGCAATGAAATCTTGTTTAAAAAATGAAAATACCATTTCAAACTAATTCTCTTTACAATTGACTGTAATAGGAAATGCTTCTTTACGTCTCTTTCATGAATATTGAATAGCTTCTGAAAGATAGTTCAATAACGTGACATAATTCAAAGTCCAGAAAGAAGCATGCAGTTAGTGCTGTAAATTGCATCAATATATTTTGGCGCTTAAAATCCGAAAAAAAGGATGTCCTCTAAAAAAAACCATAAAATGTAACAAAATGATAAACGAAATGGGATGGAAGTCGCCATCAAATTATTTCCTGTTAATTTCGATTTCCTTTTTATTATGGTAAAAATCCGATGTAAAAAAGTGACAAGTTAGAGTCTCTATAAAAAGGGATCATGAGATGGCAAAAGAGAAGTTTTGTAGGCTTTATTTCAGGCATAAGAGAGAGAGCGCTGAGCACTACCAGTCAATATGTTACAAGACCAGTAGAGAAGCAAATATTCATGGTTCCGACATTTTTATTAATATCCAAAGTTAATTACAAATTAATTATTATACCCACGTTTTCCGACTTTTGCCAAAAATGTCCAAACCATCCACAAATTGGCTGGTTTCCTCTCTTTTTTTATTCGAATTTTTTGTTTAAATTATTTGTTAGATTACTTTTTTTTTATTTATAATTAGCATATTTATACTATAATACACTAGATTACTTGAAATTATGTTGAATTACACTATATTACAATAAATTATGTTGAATTACACTAAATTACGTTAAATTATGCTAAATTACAATAACTTCACTAATTATGCTGAAATACGGTAAATTACGCTAAACTACGCAAAAAATTACGCTAAACTAGACCGATTTTGTGCCATCTTTCATGAATCATAAAAACTAGTAAAAAAATTCCGAAAAAATAGTAAAAATTGGTATTCTACAAGTTCATTATGTAACTAATTTACTGAGCTACTTAGATTGAATAATAGAAATGAAAATCTTAATCGGAAACTTCAACTCAAGTTTTAAGGTTCTTCTCTTTGTTTTTTGGCAATTCTAAATTTTAAAAAAAGACATAGTGGTCACTGACGCATGCGTATTTTTGCAAGCTTTCCGAAAAGTGGTCATTTGCTGAAATCGGACACTCGAGCGCCGTTTTATGGCCATTTGAATTTTCATAGTCGTTTTTCGCCTTTTCAATAAAGATATTGTCCCTATTCATATGTAATTTAGCGTAATCTATCTATTTTAGCGTAATGTAATGTAATTTAGCGTAATTTAACTTAATATAATGTAATTCAACAGAATTTTAAGTAACTTAGCGTATTTTAGTATAAATATGTTAATTATAGATCAAAAGAAGTAATCTAACAAATAATTTAAACAAAAATTTAAATTTTCAGTGTTAGATTTCATTATCTTGCTCTTTATAGTGTCTTTTTAAAAAAGAGTTTCTAATTATAAATCACTATGAAGATAAAAGAGAAACAAAAAATAGTTTTCAATTATACATCAGTATGAAGACACACAGTAATTTACCGAAATTTACCGTATTTTAGCGTAATTTAACATAATTTAGCGTAATTTAATATAATATAGTGTAATTCAACATAATTTCAAGTAATCTAGTGTATTTTAGTATAAATATTCTAATTATAAATCAAAAGAAATAATCTAACAAATAATTTAAACAAAAAATTCGAATTTTCAGTGTTAGATTTCATTATCTTGCTCTTCATAGTATCTCTACAAAAAAAAGAGTAAACCGGCCATAAAATAGTTGGTTTGGATATTTTTGGAAAAACTCGGGAATCATAGGTAAATTAATTAATTTGTAATTAACTTTGGATATTAATAAAAATGTCGGTTCATGGTTCAGCATGTTGCCACCTCTAGACTCCAGTAGAAAAGTAGAAAAGGACAAAAGGAGCTGAAATTTTTTTAGTTACAACTTAAGAAAATTCAAATTCATTCAATACCACTGAAACCGGATTTTTTCATTCCTATCACCCACATGCCCTCAGTCCGCGCACCAAATTAAGCTAGTTCGCTGACTGGGGAGGCGCACTAATATATTGTGTGCATACTGGAGAGGTGCACCACTTAGTCCGCGCACAGGTTTGGGACTATAAACCACCTTGCGCACCAAATTTGGTGCTCAAACGGGGCAGCGCGGACCAGCAGCGTAAAAAAGGTAAATATTTTTTTTTACTTAATTTTTTTTATTGTTTTTAAATTAGTTAGTTGAGTATATAGGTGTCCAAAATAGTCCGAATGTAGTCCAAAATAAATCAGAATTGTATTAAATAGTTTGAATAGTGTCCAAAATTGGTAATATTATAAATTTACCATATTTGTGGTATTTTAGACCAATTTTTTTTAGAAATGTATCAAATTGGCCCTGTATTGTTTGAATTTACTCAAGATTGTACCTTTTTTTACCGATAGTGTCCAAAAATATGGTAAATTATAAATTTACCATATTTGTGGTATTTAAGACCAAAATTGAATAGAAATGCACCAAATTGGCCTTGTTTGTTTGAAATTACCCAAGATTGTACCTTTTTTTACCAATAGTGTCCAAAAATTACTAAATTATAAATTTATCGTATTTGTGGTATTTCAGACCAAAATTGAATAGAAATGCACCAAATTGGCATTGTATTGTTTGAATTTACCCAAGATTGTACATTTTTTTACCAATAGTGTCAAAAAATATTGGAAATTATAAATTTACCATATTTATGGTATTTTAGACCAAAATTGATAGAAATGCACCAGTGGTGATCTGTTTGATATCGATATTTTCCTTTATGTGGTGAATTGTATCTTTCATTTGATCCTTGTTGTCATACGTTATTTCCTCAGACAATTCATATCTTTCTCCAACCTAATTTAAAAAAATTTAAAAAATTTAAATTTAAAAATTTAAAAGTAAATTAAAACAAAAATATAAATTAACAAACGAACCTCAGCAAAAAAATGAGCTGTCAGCCTCTTATGTGTCATGAAATTGCTCGAACGGGTGTCTTTCTCCACGACCCGATATCGGCCACTTCAGCCTACTAAGCATAGGACGACCAGAATCTTCATCACTGTGATCAAGTGACACCCCATCATCGTCACTAGCATCCCAATTTTCCTCTGCCTCCCATTCTTCGGGATCCTTGTATGTATTGTCAACATAATAAAGTGGTTCCGGAGTTTCAAATCGATCCCGGCTAGAGCTGGAGGATGGAACCCGAGATCGGCCCCGGTCAAATTAAGCCCGACTAGGACCACCCTCTACGGATGGGGACTGACAAGTACCAGCTAAAGTTAGGGCCCGAGTAGGACCCGTCACAGAATGCTCAAGGACCCGACCCTGGGTCAACTGCAACAAAGGTCTGGTGTTCTGTCTGGGGTTGGCAACCACATATAACTCTAGGAACTTGAAACTAGAGGTCATATTCATGGTCATTTGGGTATACAACCCCCAACTGTTATCGTCTTGTACCGGGAGCTGTTGGAACCATGTTTGGTTGTCTTGGCAAATATTGATCCTTGCGGACATTACCAGTTCATAATAATTCGGGTAAATACCAAGTTGCTGGTACACTTCCCTAGTTATACCTCTGAAATCTAAATCTGAGCCGATATTGAACATTTTCTGGGGTTTGGTACTGTAATAAGCACCATTTGGTCCTTGTAATACGTCACCACCAAATTAACAAGCAATTTCAATCATAGTTGGTTGAATTAAGGGACAAACCTAACAATTAATAAATTTTCAGTAAATTAAAAATACTATTAAATATTTTTAAAAAATAGGACTAAAGTAAAAAAAACTCACAAGTTGCTCTTTGCTCTTTAGCTCGTCTGCCTTCTTTATGAATGAAAAAATGTTCACATTTTGGCTGATATAGAGCAGACCATGTGGTGCCAGTGGCGAAGCTAGGATTTGAGCTAGGGGTAGGCAAAAATCAGATTCGGGATCAAATAAATTAACGGGTTCGGGTTCGGGTTCGGATTCAAGACACAATTCAAAAAAATAGCAAGCATTTCAAATATTGTGTAAAAATAGAAATGGTACCATTGAACATCAAAGGTTTCAACTAAGTCAAAAGTTTATAACAAATATTCTTTACATATCAAAAAACAGAAAATAATAATACTACAAAATCAAGTCAACGGAGGAAGCGTTATTCTACGGTTCTTCATATTTTGAAATCGTTGCATAATTCGTTCATCATCTACCTCATCAAACAACTCATTCTCAACATAAGTGATTAAATAATCATTCAAGAATTGATCTTCCATTGAATTCCTTACTCGGTTTTTCACATAATTCATCACCGAAAATACCCTTTCAACACTAGCCGTAGCCACCGGCAATATCAATGCTAATTTCACTAATTTGTAGACTAACGGATAAACATTGTGCCTCCTCTTTTCCACCATTTTTTGAGAAAGTTCAACTATGCCCTTTAACTCTAAAAAATCATCATCACTTCGCATATCCATGCGATAATTCTCCAATTGGCCATCTAGGACAGCAAGTTCATATTGATTGAAATCAGAGGGATAGAATCGAGCTAATTGAACCAACCTATCTTTATTAAATTATGAAAAAGAGTCACTCGAATCTAAGCATGACATATAAATAAGTAGCTCGGTACTAGTTTCTGTGAATCTGTCATTAAGCTCTTGCAATTGCATATCAATAACCCTGTAAAATAGTTCAACACGATAATAATACAAATTAGTTGTGTTCTTGCTTGTCTCTTTGGCTTACCAGCATGCCTATCCTTCATATTTGGAATGTCTATATCATGCTTCACACAAAATAGACACACTTCTTTGAATAATGATTCTCAAACACTATCATGTATATCTTGCAAGCGATCTTTAGCAAACTTCACCAAACGCATAGCATTCACCATATCTTGTTCTTTTTGTTGCAAAGGCTTGCGATAGATCATGCGTGATGAGTAATGAAGTTCTCATGCGATAACAATTGAAAGCAAAATCAAAAGATTGGATGTAAAATAAAATATCAGTCGCCTCAATTCGTTGTTCTAGAATCGTCGCATCATTTTCTATTTCCTCAAGTACACCTATCATGGATGAAAATATTTCAATTACATCATTTAAGGTCTTGAAATGAGAACTTCATCGAGTATTACATGGACGTGCAAGACCCATTTCTTGGTTCAAACCACTTCCGGTTTGAATCTGCTCACTTGAAATAGCTTCCACAATTCTAATTCTTTGCTTCTCACGTAATTGATCACGTCTTTTACAAGATGCACTCGCAACATTGACAACCTAAGAAATAGAAAAGGAGAGTTAGTTAAAGTTGCAATTGATTCTTGTGAAGATGAAGAACGAAGGGCCTAAGTTAGACCATATTTGTTGTGATCATTGTGAAGATGAAGAACGATTAGGGCTTAAGCTAGCCCCTATTTGTTGTGATTCACAACAAGATTAATCAATTGGAAATTTAGGTCCCGTTTTGTAGTATCTGTTCATTCTCTATTAACAAATTTAAAGAAAAAAATTAGAGTTACCTTACTAATTAGTCCTCATTTAAACAATTCAAGCTATTCAAGCAATTTAAACAATAAAAATTGATTAGTCCTCATTTAAACAATTCAAGTTATTCAAGCAATTCTATGTAATTCAAACAATTGAAGCAATTCTATGTAATTTACCGAAACAATCTATTCAATCTATTCAAACAATTCTCTCTTTCAATCAATCTATTCAATCAATGAATCAATCTATCTATTCAATCAAAAATTCAAAGTGGCGAACTGAACTAGTACAGGCGGGCACAGTGGCGATTGGCGAACAGTGGCGGAGCGCCAGAGCCAGAGGCGAAGCTGCGGAGACAGGAGCAGCGCGGCCAGTCTACTCCCCTTTCAGCCTTTCTTCTTCGCGCAGGCGCCGCGCGGCTCTTGACACAAGACTCGCGTAGAATCACTCTGGGCTCTGGCGGCTGGCTCTGACGAAGACATGAGACTTAATTTTTTTTTATCTATCTCGCGTCAGAGCCTCAAAGGATGGGGCTGGGGCGTTTCTCATTTCCAATTCAGACTGGGGCCTTGGGCTTTGGGTTATGGGCTTCAATCACAAATCACTTAACTACTTAAGCCTGGTCCATAAATTTTTTTTTTTCCAAGGGTAGGTGCCTACCCTTGCTTCCACGTAGCTTCGCCTCTGTGTGGTGTGCCTCCCCAGTCTGCACACCAGGGGGTGCGCCTCCCCAGTCCGTGCACCAAATTGGTGCCCTACCTCAATGTGCGCACCAGACCAATTTGGTGCGCGGACTGAAGCCGTGTGGGTGGTAAGAATGAAAAAATTTGGGGAAGAATGGTATTGATTTAATTTGTATTTTATGAGATGGTAACTAAAAAATTTTTGGCTAAAGGAGCCTCTACGCTTTGTCTAGTATAATAAAAGGAATATGCTCTCACTGAACAGGGAAAAAAAAAAAAGTACTTTAAAATGAAACCAAAACATTTGGCATTTACTTATCTAACTAATTAGATTGTCAGTATCTCATTTCGTATGGTCCGGAGGACCTAACATGGGACCCATGTTTTTAGAATTGTGGTTCATCACTGCTGACCAAATGCTTTTAGTTCTTGACATGGTTTAATGCGTTAGCTTATAGATGGTCTGCCCAAGTTTTGAGTATCATCAATAGATTTACATCCTAAAACTTCGGCTTATTACACAGGTTTAGCATAACAACCAACGATTTGAAGTGTGCAATTATTTATTTATCCGCTGTTAAAGAAAAACACCCTCATATAACTATGGCACTGGCACCGCCCGTCCCGTAGGAAAGACAGTATAATAATAAAGAAAACAACTATAATTATGCGAAAATCCATTTAGGAGGTTTTATATCTGACGTATGCTTTAGTTAGACGGTCTATGAGCCTGGCTAACGTGAAGTCCACATAAACCATTCATTTCTTTGTCTGTACTGAACCGCGTCTGTGCTTATTCTTTCTTCTTTATTTGTTTGTTTATTTTCAAAGTGGGGGAGATCCCACCGGTTTCATTAAAACCAAAGGTTTGTATCAGGTACCAAACAGCAGATATCCGACGAGTTTACAGCTACTTCTGTGTGCCAAAATTAAGCAGCTCAACTTGGTAAAATTCCTTACGGACTACTTGATAGCCGTATACCTTGGGCTTTATTTTTTGTGCAAATTCAAAGGAAAATATAACGAGAGTTGCTACACAAGTTAATAGGCAACAGAGGCACATTGAATTTTAGACATAGAAACAACTAGACTGATCAACACATTCCATTAGAAAACAACCAAAACATATAGTGAAATGTCATAACAAAAGAGAAAGGAGAGCCGCATTTGATAATGTCAAAATGTGACCCAAAAAGCCCACAAATTATTTCAGGAACACTTCTACCCCATCTACTCCCTCTGATTCTAAACATGCAAAATACCATCAAAGGAAGCACCACCTACTTTTAAAGTCTTTTAGGCATCAGCAAACCTGAAATATTTCAAAACATACAAGTAAGCAAACAGCAGAAACAAGTACAAATATATGAAGAAATATACAAATATCATAAGCTATATATATATAATTACACATACCCAAGTTCAGAGAGTTTCAGGTGAGCCTCAGCATAATCAGCAAAAAAAGCATCCTCATCCTGTAAAAATTTCAAAAAATAATGTAACAAAATAACACAAATTGCTCCAAGGATTGAGAAATTATACGAGTATATACAAAAAAAAAAAAACATACAGCTGCATATTTCTCAACAAGAGGGCGGAAAACAGGGTCATCAAGAAGGGCCTTGTCAGAAGGCAACTGGAGGAGACCTTCCTTCTCTCCACTCAGGAGTTCCCTGCATCAATCAACATACTTCATTAAAATCTTATTCACATCTCACTGTTATTTTTTTTCAGAATATGAATAAAAAAATTCACAGGAAAATTTGGTGATACATACTTGAAGTAGGAGTTATCAAAGATAAGGGGGTTGGGGGTCCATGCACCTTCAAAGCCAGACCGCTCCTTGTGGCATCTCCCCTAAAAAAAAAAAAAATTGATAAATCAGACAACAAATTATTTATCATATACACATGAAAAAAGAGTAGATAAAAGATAAATAGGGGAAGATGTAATGAGAACAAAAGTGAAACTGACCAAGGTGTGGGCACCAGAAAGAGCAACAATGTCCTGATCACTCAGCCCCATCTGGGTTCCAAAGACTTGTCTCAGGTGGTCACAGCCTGCAAGCAATTCATACTTAGTTCTACTAAATCTATCATCAAGGAAATACCAGTCACAATTATAATTCCCTTCAGGTTAATTTTTTAGATAAATACCCTTGGTGGCATCAGGAAGGCGGCCCTCAACTGGAGGCTCTGTCTTGTCCTGAAATTCAATAGTACAATGTCAGTAAACAAGCTTATGACAAGCTTATGACTTAAACACCAAATAAGACTGCATAAATCTGACTTCCATTTGTTTAATAACTGATCATGATACAAGTAGTTAATTCACTTCCTTTACATAACAAAGACCCAATTCTATTGGATACAACTATACAAGTAATTATATAACTAATTACAGTAACATTTTTAATCATTAAAGAATTAAGAGTCAGTTGGTAGGGGCAAAAGATGGGCTCATTTTCTAGAAGATTACTAAAATGCTTAAAGAAGAACAACAAGTGCAAATTCACTTTGATCATCAACTAAACAACAATTGCGCATATTTTTTCATTTCATGTCATTATCACAAACTATGACCTCAAAGTCATGTCCTCTTATGTAGTTTTGTAGTGATATTAAACAAAAAAGATGAACTACTACTAAGAGAGAGGAAATGCAAGCAGTAGTTGGTATCCAACTCATGAGTGTAATATTGGTAGAGGGCACCATCAATGCAATTTGAAATATTATCCATATATGAACAAAGATATTCCAAAATATATTAACAAATATAAAATTGATATGATGCTGCATCATTCCAGGTTTTGCCTGACGGTGAACCTAACCTATCTAAATGGCCCACTTAATTTTGACAAAAAGCAAAAGGTTGTTTAAATTGATAAACTTACAAAACCTAAAGAAATAAGCTATGGGCCCATAGTTCATTTATTTCAGTCGTTTAAACAAATTAGGCGAGGCCATGATTCTGAGTAATTTTTCAAGTCAATTGGCCACCAGATTTTTTTTCCCCACAAAACAATCATTCAGTAGGCATGAATGCCTATATCTAGGCTAGAAGGCAAGGGTTGTAGTACTGAAGATCAAAAAAACAAAGAAAGCTACTACACTTAATATAGGATAATTTAACTACTAATATAATAACAGTGATGTGCTTCTTTAACTAAGTCGGCCAGAACACTTTGGAGAAAGCTTAAAGTTACAACTCTGATCCTCACCAAACACCCTTTTTGCCAAACTTTATAAGATTCCGCTAACATATATTCAATGACTACCAAAAACCCTACCTAAACCCAAGACTGCACAGACAAAACTAATTATTGTAAAATGAAAAATGGCGTAGTTATAGAAAAATCTTCCACGAGTTGGAAGAAAAGTAAAAATAAAAATAAAAAGGGATAAACTTATACCTCTCTTCCAGGGTGGAACGGGACCTCAGGACCACCAGTCACCTCCACAGCTACAACTCCAGCAAGCTGAAATCACATAAATAATTACATCAGAACTACAAAAAAACTAACATTAAACCAAACAATTCAGAAGCAAGAAATAAACCGGCAAAACTCAGATCTAGTTTAACCTGATAGAAATCAGCATAGGAAATGGTAGGGAACTGCTCCTTGATCGGCTCAAGAAGTCTAACAGCGATATCAAGACCATTGTTCGCACCATGCGCACGCTCCGATTCGAACCTCATGGTACCGAACGGACCACCAGTCTTACTCCCCTGGTCAAATGTCCCAGCAGAGTGCCACCTGTCACCAGCACCACCGTTTATTCAAAATTGAGATCCACGAATAAAACTTAAAAAACTACCAGACATGATCTATCTCTACAGATCGGGTAGACAACACTTAAATGAGATCATATCTATCAGATCGGAAGAGATATAATGATCGGGAAGGAGAGAAGAACACTTACGCAACGCGGAGCATCAGGGGAGCGCAGTTCTTCTCTGCGATGAAACCACGAAGCTTGCGCTTGGCCTTCTCGACGGCCTTCTGGTACTCCTCGCTCACGGTGGGGTAAGACTTCACCATTTTTTATCTCGTGGACCTTAAGCTGTGAACTGGAGAGAGAATGACAGGAGATTGAGATGAGAACACACTCCCTCCAGCAACGCCGCATATACTTATATACCTGATCGAACCGCAGGAGGAAGATTCTAGTAACCCACTCACAACCGTCCGATTGAACAATCTTACAATCAGGATCCTATTGAACTTGAACGATCCTGATTGGTTTGTCAGGTGCGTGTGCCAGGCAGCCGGGCTATAATTGGGCGTTTTCCGGAAAACTAGAAGGACGGAAATGCCCCTAAAGCAGACTCAGTTTTATCGATCGTGGCCTCGTGGGTGAGTAGCTACGGGAAATCACTCCAATCGTGTGTGGGATCCATATCCTCGACGGTACCGTAAAAGATTCCCTTTTACAGTTAGATATTTACGGTTGAGATTAACTCTCAGCCGGTTTAGGATTCGGGCTGACTGAGGGGGCAGTATTATTGGACTTCGAGATTCGTGCAAAGTTTAAAATCACGGTCGAGATCAAGTAATTGTATAAGATTTCCTTTTACGGTACCGTGGTTGAAATGAATTCATGTGTGTGAACGCGACCCGGCTCCCTAGATTCCATTTGTTGTAACGCATATGAGGACACGTGGCGGTAACCTAATGGAGGACAGAGTCGCCGTTTAGTGGTGACATGATCACATCATTAAATATTATTTTCTTTTTTTCTAAACTGTGCTTTATCAAATGGGGACGGATGGGAACTTGGGAAGTAGGAACAAGTATCCTCTCCATTACTGTAAAAAGTTTCCCTTCACTTTACGGTTTGAGATTAACTCTCAGCTCTTTGAGATTCGGGCTAACGCAGGGGCAGTATTATTGGGCTTTGAGATTCGTGCCAATTTAAAAAGAACGGTCCAGATCCAATAATTGTAAAAGATTCCCTACTACGGTACCGGGGAGGATGTGAATTCACGGATGCTGATTTTTAGAAGAAATACCTGAAAAGGATATTTAGAAAAGATGATTTTCATATTTGACTCTTTAAAACTCTGGCCAGTAAATTGTTGCTTGTGTTTTAGTTACATTGCTCAATTAGTTTAATTTTATCGAAAAATATGGAGGTCTAAGTCTTCTAAATCTTAATATTCTTAAAGGATTTCATTCTGATTTTGAACCTAGATTTTTCTTTTTCAATAAATTAAAGACTGGTTTTTTATATTGTTGAATTAGTTAATGCGTTATGGTGGACTAATATTTGGTCTAATTTTCATTTGTTGAATTTGAGATTATGGCATGACACATGTTCTCTCTTGCATTGCATAGGTGACTTTTAAAGAAATGCAATGCAACATATAAAATATTTCAATATATTAATGAGCTATGAACATTTGCGTTAAACAAATTGTAGTAAATTCAAAGATAAAGATAGATTTTTAACATTTTTTTCTCTTATTTACTGGTCAAGAAGAAGTGTCATGAGTAACGAGATTTCCTAATTTCTAAATAGAGCCAATAACACTTTCATTTTCTATATTTGTTTACGGAATGACATTTGTTAGATCTATGCGAATTCATTAAATTTAGGTAGATTCTTGTATCTATAAAATTAGTTTTCTTTTAATTCTTTTATTAAACATCTATGTCACTCCACTGTCATAAAAAAACGAAATTGTTGACATTATTTGTTGGAAACAATCATTCTAATTCATACAAGTACATCATGATTTAATAAATTGAAGGAGATCAAAAGTCACATCAACGATTGAATTTCTTTCTCCCGAAGTTTTAATTTTAGAGTGAGCTACACATAATTTATCCACAATAGCCAACACTGCGTAGAGCAGATGGATAAGGCATCAATTTTTCCACTGGAGAATATGGGTTCGAGTCGCATGAGCGTGTTGTGTGAGTGCCTACGGGCTTAAATAAAAAAAAATTATCAACAATAGGACAAAATAAAAATGTCTGAAATCATATATAAGTTTGTGAAAACATGTTAAAATCAGTAGGTTTGTAGACAATTTTTTTGTTGTTGGTAGGTATTGTGAAAGATCTGCGTGCAAGCCATCGCGTTCAGAATTAAATCCGTCAAATTTTAATTTTTGGTATTTACCTCGTACGAGTCGGTTTTCATTTTCAATATGCAAACCACGAGCACAAAATTTTAATGTTTTCAAAGCTTGACACCGCTTTTGACAGAGAAAGGAATATTTCACCTTTCAGACTACACTGCCAAAATTATTTGGTTATATTTTAAATTAATGAGCAATATCCGTTTCATACCAGAAGAATTTTCTGAAGGAAAAATGAATTTGACCTCTGTAAGAATAAGGTCTATTGACTAGATCCACAAACTAGCTCCTGAATTACATCATCCAATCGGTTCCCTTGTAACACCGCCAGTTTTTCTTGGCACAGTGCAATAAACGATCATAGTAAAGAAAATCAGAAATTTCAGAATAATTTGATAAAGATTAACATACCTACCACGAGGATATATACTTAATTAAGGTATATTTTATTACAAATAATATAAAAGATACTTCTAATTTTGAAAAAAAAAAAATTCTATGCATCATACGGATATAGATTGTGCACTATTCAAATTAGTGAATTGGATACAATTGAATTGTTCACGAATAAAATTTTGTATTCATCCATTATTCTAAAGGGTTCCAAAATCTAATGACATAATATAATGCACCTATTAGTGGAAAAGAAAATTGAATTTTATTTTGCATAATTTCACTCATATTTAACCAGTATAAAATAGCGAAATAACAGTAACATACTTCTTATAATTCATAGAAAAAACACTCTTTTATTTCACCTTCTACATAAATAGCCTATTTCATCCGAGCAAAAATAATGAATTTAATATTAAATTTTGTATTCTAATTCTGTATTTTTACTTTCTCGTAATTTCATTCAACTTACAGTTCCGTTACTATTTCACAAATGCTCTTTTTTTAATTTTAGGCTTGCCAAACAAACCTTTTGAAGATTAATAATTTCTTGGAGGCTAAATTTTATAATTTTATATCTATATATGAATCTATTACAAGCTTGACTGCTGTACTATGGATCAATATTGGTATGTACTACGAATCAATATTTTTATTTTCAAAGGTCAAATGATTGATCTGAAATGTTCAACATAATTTTCATAGATAGAAAAATCACTAAAAATAGTCTAAACATATCTAAAAAACAGTAAAAGCTTATTTTGTCTGCAAGTACATTTTCATACAAAGATCATGTTGAACAGTTTCAGATTAACTATTAAAATTTCAAAAGCAAAAAATATTAATTCATTGGACGGGTACAGCATACATTCTTACTCATCTTATTTTTCTCACAGGCATCAAGTACGTTACACGGAAGACCACAGGGCGCCGGTCTGACTTCCGAGTTTTCCTTTTTTTTTTTTCTTTTCTTATTTCCTTATTTTCCATTCCAATGTGCATGCAAGTGCTTTTAATGGTCAACAAGTGTATATTATATCAAATAAGAGATAATAAAACCATGGTGGAATAAATATACGTTCGGGGATGGGTACCGCCGAAATTTTTATTAATATTCAAAATTAATAAATAATTTACAAATCTAACACTGTTGAATAGGAACTCGAAAAATGCTCAAATCTTAATCTAATTTGCAATTTTGGGCCAACTTTTTCCAATTTAATTTACGGTTTTTGCCTCTCCAAAAACGCAAAAAAAATTCCAGTTTTCCAAAACCACAGATTAAATTCATAGTTTCGAGAAACCGGGAAAAATTTGTTGTTTCGGAGTTACCAAACCAGAGATTTTATTTGCAATTTCAAGAAACCAGAAATTTAATCTGCAGTTTTGGAGTTTGCCTATATAATTCACGGCACCCCCTCTCCCATTTCACACAACTATCATATCCAAAATTCTCTTTCTCCTCTCTCGGTCTCTTCGACTGTGTGATTGATCGGCACTTCGGTTCAGGTATTTTTAATTTTTTATTAAATATTTAATTTAGAAAATAATAAATTAGTTTAGGATATTTAATTTAATATTTTTAAATTAGTTTGGCCGAATAATTTAGAAAATTCCAAAATGATTTAGAATAATTTAGAAAATTCCAAAATGGTTTAGAATAATAATTTATAAAATTTCAAAATGGTTTAGAATATCGTCCGAATAATTTAGAAAATTCCAAAATAGTTTAGAATATTGTCCGAATAATTTAGAAAATTCCAAAATAGTTTAGAATATTGTCTGAATAATTTAGAAAATTTCAAAATGGTTTAGAATAATTTAGAAAATTCTAAAATGGTTTAGAATAATTTAGAAAATTCCAAAATGGTTTCGAATAATTTAGAAAATTCTAAAATGGTTTAGAATAATTTAGAAAATTCCAAAATCGTTTAGAATAATTTAGAAATTTCTAAAATGTTTTAGAATATTATCCGAATAATTTAGGAAATTCCAATTTGGTTTAGGATAATTTAGAAAATTCCATAATGGTTTAGAATAATTTGAAAATTCTAAAATGGTTTAGAATATTGTCCGAATAATTTAGAAAATTCCAAAATGGTTTAGGATAATTTAGAAAATTCCAAAATAGTTTAGAATATTATCCGAATAATTAAAAAATTCCAAAATAATTTAGAATATTGTCCGAATAATTTAAAAATTTTCCAAATTATTTAGAATAATTTAGAAAATTCCAAAATGGCTTAGAATAATTTAGAAAATGAATATTTTCAATGAATTTTGTAGTATGGCAGACGAAGTACCTGATCAAGAACAGAGAGACTAAATTACTGCAAAGGGTGTTTAGCCCGTTGTTGTGGATAGCTCACAGCCATCATAGGGTGTCTGAGACTTCTAAAGAGGTAAACATTTACTTATTTGATTTTTCATACCTCATTCAGAAATCAAATCATATTGTAATTCTTATTTTTTTCCTAATGTAGAGTACAGAGGTTTTAAACGTCAAGCACTACTGGATGAAATGCGAGTACCGCGAGAAATACGTGCAGTATATGATTAAATTGGGCTTGTACCAGATCGCAATCATGTCTAATATTGCCATCGATGCGGCGCTTATATATGGACTTGTCGAGCGGTGGCGTCCTGAGACTCTGTATAAATTCCAGGTGTGTACTACGTTAATTGAAGTAATTTTGTTTATTAATTACAGCTTACTAAATAAATAATTGTGTATGAATTGCAAGTGACCCAGGATCAGACGCAGGCGGGAGCTAGTTTCGGGATGCAATCATGGGCGGGTTATCAGCAGGCGGGCTACGAACACACTTTTGAGACTTATATGGAAGAGCAGGAGTTGGAGCGAGCACGACGAGAGTCACTTGAGACAGCGGCCCGGTATCGTGAGGTTCCGAGGACTCCACGATGGGAGTTTGCAGATGAAGGTGACGCATGGGCATCGTCTTCCCGCCCACCTCTTGGGACCCAGACTGAGCCGGAGGTGACAGACGACTCTAGTGACAGCTCTGGCAGACGTCTACGACAGTGACCATGGCGTAATGTTGGTTCCTCATACCGCTTCACGCATTCAAACTATCCTTAGGATTCTATTTTATTTTGTGTGTTTTGTTATATTCTATTTTGGATATCTGTAGGGTTTATCTCTTATTATGTATGTTTTGCTATATCTTTTATTATGTATGTTTTGTTATATCATTTTATTCAAAATTCTACGTGTCTACAAATTAGAAGTACAAGAACCAACATAAAAATATAAGAACTTAACAACAAACAATTAAAACATCAACGCTTTACTACAAAAGTACAAGAATAAAAACATAAACGCTTCACTACAAAAACCTAAAGACAAAAATAAAAACATATTCACTACAAAAATAAAAACATCAACGTTGCCGTCTGTTGGAAGAAGATCCTCTAGCTGATTACTTCTTGAAGAAAATGGTCATGTTTCTGCTTGTCTTGTTGCTTCCTCTATATTACAAGTATAACATATATAAAATTAGAATTGTTCAAAAAATAAATGAAATTAAAACATATAAATAATTGGTTGATGCATTATACCTGCTGCATTCCGGTCAATGGTCTCACAATGAGCCTGATGTCCGAGTCTCCGACCTTGCATTCGGTCTATTCCATCGGTATATGGTTGTATCATATTCTTCTTCTTTTTATCAGTCTCAGCTTCGGATGATCCTCGGACCTTCATATTGGGGCCAGTCACATTGGTTGCCTTTGGGCTCGAAGCAAGCACTCCATGTTTGTGCCAGCATTGACATACTGTAGAAGGGCCTGACGTATAAATTTTCAATATTTCATTTCTCGGACCATCGCCATGAAATGAGAACATGGTATATCGGTCAATTGGGGCTTCTGACATTCACATTCAACCTTGTTGTTATCCTTAACAACAACCTTATACCCGAAATTCCTGCGGCTATACCATTAGCAACCTACCTTAAAAAAAAACTCCAATTTTCTGCGCTTTCTTTCTCCACAATTCCAAAAGCCAATGGAAGCAACTGATTTCCGGCATCGTACGCACATACCATTAGCAACCTACCTTGGTACCGTCCAGACATAAAATATGCATCGATACTAATCACTGGTCTGAGGAACAATATCACCGCAATACACGCCCATACACCCATGCCGTTGCCTTGAAATGCCTATCAACTGATCTATCAATTGGGGTCGAGGTCACACAATACTTGATTTCTAGATTGGCTCTTTTTATGGCTTCCAAGGGCGGAATAAGCAAGTTGTACGAGTTCTCCCAACTCCCAAACAGGTTTGCAATAGCAAGCACACGGTCTCGCCATAAATTATTATACTTGAGAGTTACCTTTTTGTATGTGGCCTTGACGACATCTCGGACATGATTTACTTGCGCACACATTCATTCTCATGGTCTCATCAATTGCAAAGACAACCATCTCTGCTGTAAGCTGACAATGATAAGCACGTGAAGCATGTACTTTGCATGCATGAGAGATTACTTGTTTGCTAAAGAAGTGAAGAATAAACGACAAATGATCTGAAATCTCCATACTGTGAATAGATTCTCAAAATAAAGAAGTGAAGAATAAACGACTTGAATTTAAAATAGCTTGCCAGCGCCTCTTATTTTGTGCAATTACTTGCATAGTTTCAGTATCCCTTTTCTGCCGTAGATTGCTTTTACTAAAAACAAACGTTTACATGTTTAAGGATTAATCTAAGAATAGAGAAATTGAAATTTGAAAACAGAGAAAAAATAGTGATTTTATGAATAGTGTGAAAGTGGTAATGTTCGGATTCATAAAAATATTATTTGAATTGTACATTCGAAACAATGAATAGTTATAGTCGAAAAAATAGTGTTAATGTAGTGCTTAATTAAGAGTGACTTTTTCAGGAGTCCGGCTACTATACCACTAGTGTCATTTCAAATTAAATAACACCACATCTTAAACCATTAAGTCTGCTTTAATATTCGTGCAAAACACTAGTGTCATTTCAGGCTATCTTGTACACGAATATTAAAACAAATTCAATGATTTAAGATGTGGTGTTATTTAATTTGAAATGACACTAGTGGTATAGTAGCCGGACTCCTTTTTCAGTGTTAATAGCCTCCAGAGAGTCGAGATCGCATGGTCACAAATGGCGCCTGATATAAAGGAAAAGAAAAGGATACCGCCCATAAAGTCACCGGGGTAACCGCTTGTCCGCATCCCATCAAGCATCTAGACATTGTGTTTTGCAAAATATTAGAATCAAATCTATGTATTAGTTTTGGGAAAAAAAATACAAGAACAATTTTGAAAACCCCAAAAGACAACGAGTCATGGCCATTGATAGCAGTGAAGTGGCCAGCTCAGCCGAGCGAATCCCAAGGACTCATGTGCCAATTATAATAATACTAAACATAAAAAGTTAAAAACACTAGCACTTCATCTCACTATCTGTGAAAACATGGAGTCGCCTTCAAAGAAACTTTAAAACATCAATCTAGAACTTGAATTATAATGAATATGATAAGTTAATAATAATATAACAACAATAATAAAAATTATAAAAAATAAAGAACCGCACTAAAGATTAATGTGATATTTACAAGCTAAGCACTGATTGAAAACTATACTGCCGAAAGTCCAAAAAGAAACAGAATTTGGTACCACCTGTCTTTAGTACAAATCATTCATAGGACCCACAATTGGAAAGATATTGACCACTAATTGTACGGTCATTAGACTAATTACAGTTCTCTGCTGAAGATGACATCATTTCTCTCCACCTGTGACCTGTGAGACCCATCACCAACTCCACTAAATCAGTTAATAGGTAATTATGCATTCCCACATCTTACTAGAGATAAATCTCAGGAAAAAAAAACAATTTACATCTTCAGAATTGAAGGCAGCGTCAACATCTTTACAGGAGCATGTAAGAGCAATTTCTGGGTCATAAAAGAAGAAAGAAGCTACAATTGCTCCCGTACAATATTATAAACTGAAATGAGAATCTCAACACTGATCAATATTATAATCAACCACTCCAGAAAATCTGATTTTCGGTTTTGAAGTATCTCCTGAAGGAACCTTATGTTATGCTGAAAATAACAACAACACACAAAAAACGAGAGAAAAGTTAAATGGAGACACCAAACAAACTAATACTTTGAAATTTAAAAACATGCAAATCATGAGAGACATTACCTCAACAAACTTCAACTTGAAATCCAGGTTTCCAAATCTTTGGGAGAGCTCATACTCATCACGAAGGTATTCCCATATCTGTGCATAATTTGCATTTTTCCAAGCTATGTCTGACCTGAAATCACAAAGTTACATATCTTGGAACCTCAATAAATAGCTTAGATGTTAGAACCCTTGCTTTACCTCTTTATGTAATACACAAAGCATTCTTCAATTGTGCTTTCTTGGCCTTGTTTTAAAAAAAAATGTAATAAAATAGACTGCAAAAGAAATGAGCCCTACTATATCAGCAATTTCAATCCGCATAAATGCGCACACATTTTTCAATAAGTACAGTCTTTTCACTGAAGAATAAACAGAAACAGCAAAAGAAAAGGTTCAACTAGATAACCAGATCTCTAGGAACCTCAATCATGCCCATACTATGGGAACATTAAGTTATCACACCAGTGCTCCTTGAAATTGTTAGTGTTTTTTTTTGCTTTTCTCAAATTTTCTTATATAGATTTCTGTATTTCGTGTAGACACTATGATAAATATAATTAAAGGACAACATGTGTTGCGCCACTATAGATATGATTTTAAAATATTGATCTTATACCTCTCAAACAGACCCAGTTTGAGGATGACATCAGCAAGATTAGAGTTGGCCTTTCCCACCAACTGGAAAAGCTTTTTTCTCTTCATGGTAAAGGTACCCGTCTTTTCCATGCCTCGGTTTATATCTGTGAACTCAGCCACCATTCCATCAACCTAACAAGAAAGCCAAAGACCCTTTTTACACATAACCCTTGATAATATCAAAATTATGGTCAATGGAGATTGAAGGATAACAACCTCAGCTTTTAGCACTGTCCAAGTATGATCGAGATTATAATAAACATTGTTTGGTCCCATTTCCTTTAGCTAGCTAATAAACTACTCTCTGTTTGTATTTGCCCCTTGAGTTAATGGTTTCTAATAAATCAACACCTTAAACAAATTACTTTTTTAAAATGTAAAGACAAAGAAACAAGTATAAAGCACAGGGTGAGAATCTGCTGCGATCCGGGTACTGTGAACAGTACCCTGCAATCCCTGCTTTTCCAAATCCAGCTGTCGAATTGTTTCGAGATGCGTGCACAGAAAAACCAGCTGTTTTGAGAAGCGTGCACTAAAAAGTTGGACGGCTGGATTTGGAAAAGCAGGGATTGCAGGGTTACTGTGCTCAATATTCGGATCGCAGCAGATCTCAATCCTAAAGCACAAGACTCTCATAACGAACTACAGAACCTGCCAATTTTATCTTTGCCTGACACTAGACTGGCTTTTCCCCTGACCCAGCTGCATCTGAAAAAACACTAATGGGGTTTCAAGTAATTTTTCCAACAAGAAAAACTACCACAAACTCAAACACCAACACATAATGTGAACTTGTCTGCAGTCCATCACAGCATCCCTGGATTGCAAACAAATCAAAAGATTTGCACAACCACGAATGACATAATTATCTCAGGCTTCTTGGTTCTTGCCACATGCATTTGATCTTATAAAGCCATTCCAATATACCCATTACAACTGCAGGTCTGATCATATCTCAGGCTCCCTGCAATTTCCATGCGATAGTCAAACAAGTCAGTGCATGATCTTGCATGTGAGGCAGAGGGATGATGATCACATGGAAATTGCATGGAGCATTGGGGAACAAACTCAGTTGGGAAGAGGCTAGTCAAAAGATGATCCCCACTAAAAATACATTTTTTTCTTAACCACTGCCCAGTCTCCCACCATAGTCAACTATATCCAAATAATCACCAATCCAACCATCATCAATCATTATTTGACAAAAGGGCTTTTTTGAACAAAAACAAATAGCCCGGGGGCTAATTCTACAAAATAATCTTAGGGATATTCTTAGAGTCTCCTCTCGTACTTATCTTCACTTGGTCAGTTACCCATAAATATATGAGGAATGAACTGTGGTCTGTGGTAAAGTCTGATAAAACTGACAGTAATTGAAGATTAATGAAGTTATAACCGCATTAACTGAAGGACAAAAATAAGAACCAACTTGAAAGATACCAGTACCATTCTGGTCATGTTCCAAACCAGCATGCATGAGGTGTCATTACCTTAAGACATATCCATCGTTCTATCAATAAACTACTTTTTCATTGAATTTAGCAAGACAAAAAACTATACTTGGCGGATGTAATAGTCAAGAGCAATGCTCTGGCCAAGAACACTCCCAATTGTACGAATTCCATCTATGCTAAGGTTGCGAAGCATGATGTAGTCAAGTCCACCTTGCATCCAAGACTCCAGGGTCGGTTTCTCCACCACTGCGTAATCTGCAGTTCGATTGGGAAAAGGTTAATTTTATTTTAATTTACAAAAAGTGTTACATTATCAAGTTAAGAGATTGTCTTGGCAAAGTATTATATTGTATAAATTCAGATCTTTAAATGTGCAAACTATTGCAAAGGATGCTGACAACCACAGAAACAATTTGAAAGTTGATTAGCCAGAAACCAACCAAAGTATGGTGCAAGGTATCTACAGATAGATAAAATAAGACTTTGGGTTTTATCCTTTCCATTCTTGGTTAAGAAAATTCTGTTTATGACAACACTTATTTGCCTAAAAGTTTTAACTTATAAAGAATCAAACTGCCAGTAAAAACATTGTATAAAGCAAAGCACAGAATGGACTGAGGACATGCCACATTTCTGAGGTCCAACAAAGCTAAATATTAGCAAAAACTAAAAAATTTCAACATGTAAAATTTCAAGCCCTCTAACTTGCTGAGAAACCTTAACAAAGGGTAAATTATTTTGGAGGTCACCGAACTTATTCTAAAATCCACTTTTGGTCACTGGACTTTTAATTATCTGTTTTTAATCACCGAAGTTCAATATTTATCCAAATTTAGTCACTCCATCACAATTTTCATCATCTCCCATCCCATCTCTTGTGTTGTCTCTTTCCTCTCTGTTGTGCTCTCCCTTCACTCTAACTCCCACTCATCTCTCCATCCAATTCTGAGAAAAGAATTAGAAAACAATTGAAAGAAAGAACTCAAATCCTAACTACTCCTATCTCCGCCATTGATTTTCCTTCTCACGCTCTTGTCTCTCTCTCTAAAAGTGGAGAAAACCACTCCAACGATCTCAACTGAAGGTCGCACCCCACTCAGCCAATGTCTCGCAAGCATCTCCCGGTGCCGTTCCCACCCTTCCTCCCCAACAAAATCTTAGTTGAAACCAGAAAAGCTTCAAGCAGTTACAATTTCTCCAAATGTATACCCAGAGCTTGTGAAGTTCGCTTTTAGATTTGTTCAAAAATCAATCAAATGTCGGTTCAACAAGTTCAACTCTGTATAAATTTGCAACCATGCCTAAAAGTGTTATCTTGTATTAATTTTGATCTTGCATATATTGAGTTCCAATTTACTCAGTTTTGTGACCCCCAAATCTGAACAGTACAGCTCACTAAATTCATGATAATATTGTATGCTACAATTCCAATCAGGTTTTGGAACTAGTATTTTGTGAACCACCATATCCTTGATAGACTGGCAGCATAGTATGAGATTCTGAAGAGGAGATTAAAGTAGCAGAATAAAGAAACAAAACATGCTAGTACTTATTTGTTTCTTTTTGCATAGGATGGTGGAACTTATTTTCTATAAACAAAATGTGATTTGTATTGCAGTGTTTTTAATATAGAGATGTATGGATACAACAACACATTGCAGTTGCCCTTTCTACTGCACCATATGGATACAACACATGGCAATTGCCCTTTGCCTGTATGTAGCCATTTTTTTTCTTCAAATTCGAGAGGCAAAACGTAATATAAATTCTGTTGAAAATGAAAAGGCGTATGTATTTTAAGAAAACTTGCTTAAAGAAGAGAAGGACAAATTATGAATCACAAACTTATCAGAAAATTTATATCATTATTTAATTGCATTTTGCCAGTTGGATATACAAAAACATATATATTTTGCTTTGGATGGACCATTCGATTAAAATAAAACAATAGACAACATTTTCTTTTTCTCTCGTAGCACCTTTTGGCTTTATTTATCCCTGCGTGCTTAACAAACATGAAACAAACAAAATTTCTTCAGGAATAAAAAAATCATTATATTTTCAAATTTGTTTGACCCATCATTCAATTAAACAAAAAACAATAACATTTCTTCGATGCGAGAATTAATGAATTTATATGTTGGTTTATTGTAGAAATAACAAATCCAAACAAAATGTATATCTGGCATAACTTTTTGGAATTTTCCATTCTACAGACTTACAAAAAAAAATTAAAATTTTGTTCAGCACGCTAGAATGTTTTCATTGAATGAAACAAGAAACTCATTTGTCCATCCTCTCTCACAGAACTACCCATTATATGTCCTGCTGTTTGGTTGTATTTACTGAAAATCCAAACAAAAGTTCAGACGAAATCAGAAAAAGAAACGAAGAGGGGAGAGAGAGTTGGCCGGCGCTCAAGCAGAATAGTACACAGGGGTAGTATTGGTCTTTACTTGATCCTGTTTTTGCTCGTATCTAGGGTTGATAGAGATGAGTGGGAGGAAGAAGGAAGGGAGAATGGGACCAGGGATAAAGAAATAATGGAAGAGATGGAAAATAATAGAAATTGTGATGAAGTGACTAAATTCGTATAGATATCAAAGCTCAGTGACTGAAAACGGATAATTAAAAGTTCAGTGCCCAAATGTGAATTCTAGGACAAAGTTGGCCCTCTGAAAAAGTTTATCCATAAACAAATTCCGTAACACATTTATGCTTGAGACAATTAAATTTTTATTTGCAGGCAATTGGGTAATACTAAGGTTAAAAACAAGTCATACCGTCCTTTCTCATGTCAGGGAGCATTCCAGAAGCATGTTTTTCAACTATTCTAAGGTATCCATCAGCTTCCTGATCAGATACATTGAACAGTACAACTGAGCCATATTGAAAAACTACCATGTAGTGGCAGTTGCCCTCATTCACAAAACCAGCTTCAAATCCCTGAAACAAAAATTAATAAAAAATAATCATTGACATCTCCAGATACATAGAGCGTTAGCACTGCTACCCAGAAGTCATTAACATATATCATTCCAAGTCTGAAATTAAAAAAAAAACAATCTTTTTAAGTTATGTTAGATGGTAGTATGAAGGAAAAATTAAACTTTATTGACATACTCTAACAGAGAGAGAAAGAGAGAGAGACCTGAGGATCTCCTTTAACATCGTAATACTTCAACACGACATAGTTAGTGGCACGGGAGTTTGGTGGGATCACATTAAATGCATTTTGAGACTGCAAGCTCCTTAAGTCAATGCTGCAAGTACAACATAAACATTATTTCATATTAAACCTATTTGTGTTCATGCAACTTTGATTGCCAATTTACCTTTTCTTCAAGTGACTTCTTTTGGTGTAGTTACACAATTGAGACTACAAGAAGACAAAATCAAATACTTTAATGTGTAAGCCTATTAATATGTGCAATTGAAGTTTAATTTAGGCTCAATGTCACAACAACTCGTAATGAGGTTGAATCTGGACCTGTTTAGTCTAAACTGCAAAATTCACTCTACAGGTGTTATTCCATTAGTCATTGGTGTAGAATATGTTAAATGAATAAAATAGTCTGAACATAGGGATTGTACAGATCTTCTCTCAGCTATCCGCTTAACAGTATGATCGGAACAAAAATGTAACAAAAATTCAATTCATTTCAATAGAATAGAGTTCAGAAGAAATAATTTAGAATTGAATTTTGATGATTAGAACGGTTAAATAAAAGAAGAATTCATTTGAAGATTTGAAAAGAAATAAATAAAAAGGTCATAATTTTCATTAAAATTACAGTAAGTGCCATTGAAAATTTTCAACCCAGCTTCCCAATCGCATCAATTTTCTCCTGTCTCTTTCTCTCGCTCTCGCTCTCCCTCTTCTCTACTCCCCAGTTCCGACACCCAGTTCAGATCTCTCTCTCCATTTCTCTCGGTCGCAACGCTCATTCCAGACCTTTCATCCTCTTCACTACTCTCCCGTCCGTCCATATCTTTCTCTCTCACTACTGCTCCCCCGTCACTTCAGTCTGAGGCTTTTCTTCATTGGAGAAGACAAGGAGAAAAGGGACTTTTTACGCTGGCAAATCGAATTCTCGCCAAATACCACAATTTTTCCCGTGATTTCATTGCATGATTTGGGCCTCTTGAAATCATGTCAAATCGTTTCTATTCTCATTTCTTTTCGCGTTCCGATCAGGTTATTGAGAAAGAATTCTGAATCAGTTTCTCGTTTGAGCAAAAAAAAGTCATTCCGATCAGACCCTAACTCATAGATAGTAGATTAACTCATTAAGAGAAGATAAAGACCTGGTACAGAGAAAATAGGCCTTAACAGGAATAAAGCGACTCTGCTTCTCCTGTTGTACCTCCAGTAAATGATACGTGTCATCCTCTTCTGACCCCGACACCTCGCTCAGCACTTCCACCGGACCTTTGTGTGGCTGATTTTGGTGCTGATGTTCGTCTGTCCACTCCACCTCTCTCCCTGGCGAAAGTGACGAAAACACCCTCAAGCTAGGGTTTCTGGCATGCTTGAAGTATCGAGTGTGGCGAGCGGGGGTATTAGAGAAGGGGGGAAAAATGGAGTGGAGGCGGCCCGAACGGAGTGGATAGCAAGGTAGTGTTTGAAAAGAGCGGGGATTGGATTGGCATAACCGAGAGAGAAGAGTGGAAGGAGAGAGCGCAGTCCGGAGATGCTTCTCTAGGAAACGAACTCTCCAAATTTCCATGGGGATACTGTTAGGGAAGGATTAGAGATGGATTGAATTGGCTAGTTGAATTAGAGAGATGTAGACAGAGAGAGAGAGAGAGAGAGAGGCAGACTTGGGGTACAAGTTGGGGACGAAGGTTTAGCATAGTGGGGTTAATTTGGGAATTGAGGTGAAAATGAAGCGATTGACCGTGGTAGCGGGAAATCAGCATTTTCCTTTAACAGCAACGGGTAACGGGCCCGAAAAGAAAGAAGCCCGGCCCAATAATTTGTTTTTGTTAGAGGAACACTTTTTGGATGACATGGCCCACATGGAAGTAGATCATGATACGCACTGTGCAGGTCAAGAACAGTTTTGTTGATGGTACGGAAAGAAATCGGCCCGATCGATTCTTTATTTTCCCCTTGATTTATGCCTCCTCTGGATGGAATTGCAGAATAGAACAAATTCCTCATTTTGCATTGGATTCTTTCTAATTTTCTCTCCTCATATACAAATATACTAGAGTTTTCATTGTGTAACTTTCATAGTATAATTCTCTTTAATTAAAAAAGCCAAATCTTAGCCGATGTTATAGTACGCACTACAATAACTGCTACAGTACTAGCTCCAACTAATACTAATTTTAGGCTTTCATAAACTTATGTTATACACACCATTATATTTATGTGCCAAATGTCACCACATTATACCAAATAATATGCACATTTTTCATAAGTTTATCTTTGTTCTAAGCGGTCATAATACAAATGGGTGAAAAACGGTTCAAATTCGTCCCCCAGTGCGAGTGCACCACCCGCACTGCCATCCAGTGCGTCCGCACTAAGCTTGGGGGAAAACCTAACCAGACCTAATTTTTCATTTTTTTGGCTAAGTACCCAGTGCGAGTGACCCACCCGCACTGAGAGTCAGTGCGTCCGCACTAGGCTTGGGAAAATCCAAACCAACCCACCAGTTTACGAAATTTTTGGTTAAGTACCCAGTGCGGCCAGGACCACCCGCACTGAGAGTCAGTGCGTCCGCACTAGGCTCGGGAAAAATCAAAAGTGACCCAGAATTGAACTGTTTGTACACAGTGCGTCCGCACTCAGCCCAAATTTAATCAAAAATTTCGAAATTTTAATTCTTTCAATTTTTTAGAATGCCGAAAAAACAGGTGCCAAGAAGCAGAGGTTTGAGAAAGGCCAAGGAAGTCGCCAACTACCTCCATACCCACCCGCCGTGCCACTTAACGAAGATCAAGAATTAAGGCGTAGCATTCTGCAAAACCATCGAACCATGGAGCCATCTCGATGGATATGCCGGGACACTCTTTACACGCTCGGACTCCTCGATTCGGTGCAAATGCTCACCGAGCGAATTGAGTTGTGGGACTTCCTTCGTGACGAGGTCGACACTTACGAAGCCATCACCATCGAATTCCTCTCCTCATACGAATTCGACCGGGCCTCGCGAGTAATGACCTTCAACCTTGGGGGATTCGCTCATCAGATGCACACCACCGAGCTCATGGCCGCATTTGACTTATCCACCGTCAATGTTGATCAGATGCGCACCATTCTCGACTTCTTTCACGACATGAGTGAGGCCCAGTTCCGCATCTACACATGCCATGACGGGATCCTCGGCCAGCAAAGGGTCAAAAAATGTCCTCCATCCGGCAATCTGATATCTCCAGCGGGTACTTTCTCACACTCTCTTTGCCCGAGGGGAGTCCGCATCGGTCTTCAACCTTGGAGATATGATGTATATATGCAGCATGCTCCGACGGAACAATGGCGAGATGGAATACATGCCGCACATCGGGTACCATTTGGCCAAACACTTGCAAAATGTGTCGCACAACAAGCAATGGGGCGGGAAGGTTCGAATTGGGGGGATTATTACAAAGATTGCCCGGCACTTGCAAATACCGACCGGTACTGATGTGGTGCCAGGCTACACACTGGTCGACCTCGATGGCTTGTTTAGGGCGAGGCTAATAAGGTGGGATGATATCGAAAATGCTTCGATCAATTTGGGACCAAAGGATAGCATCCGACACCGGTTGCCTCTTCAGACTCAAATCGACCCATTGAACACCGATACTTGGAAAATAGTAAACGAGCCAATTGATCCACCGCTACCACCTCCGCCGCCACCACCTCAACCCGCAGCACCCGATGCCGCACAACCACAAGGAGGCCCGACCAACCAGCAAATTTGGGATTTCCTGCAAACCATGAATACATCAATGAATGACTTCCACATCGACGTTGGTGGCCGCATGGATCACATGGACCGCCGAATGGATACCTTTGACCGCCGTTTTGATGAGGTTGAGGCCGAGGCCGCCAGGGCGACTTACTACTCCCGCAAGGCCGCCATGCAATCCAACCCACATTTTGAAGATGATCCACCGACACCACCATACCAAAGACAGGCCGCTCATAGAAGAGAGCAAGAGATGGCACGAGAGCGTGAGGCGCAAAGGCTCGCACAAGAGGCAGCAGCAGCTCAAGGCGGCGAAGATGGGGAGGATAATGAGGATGCTGATGACATGGATCGCGACGAGGATTGATCCCGCGCAGCACCACCACCTTACGCCAGTACAGTAGTTCATGTTTCTTCTCTCTTTTTAGTTTATTTTTAAGCACTGAGGACACTGCTTTATTTAAGCTTGGGGGATGGGAAGAAATTGTATCTTGCATGTTTATTTTTCAGTTTTTTCGAAACTTTTTAGGATTTATAACCTTGCTTTTTACTTGACCATGAATAGGATTTGTGATTTTGAACTTAATTGCTTGAGATTACGAGTTTGTCAAGACGTTTTACGAGGTTGTGAAAAATAGAGTCTTGCATAATTGGACTTAATTGTCTAAAAATGCATAAAGTATAAAATCATGTTTAAAATTTTGTGTTAAAAGTTGGCAAAAACAAAAAGTTTTGATAAACTTGAGTGATTGACAAAAATTAAAAGTATTTTTGCACGATTTTCGAATTTTTGGTAAAACCCTTAAAATAATTTGAAACGACGACATAATTTGGCGAAAAACTTTGTGGAAATAAAGGTGTTTGAAATTGGGATATTAGGAATTTAAATTTATTAGAGAAGCCATTTAGATTTGGAAATTTTTTAGAGAAGCAGATATTGGTTATTATGGGCAACGGATTGAGTACAAAGGTGAGCTGACTGCAAACCAATATTTTAAAAGCAAAGAAGACCTAATGAAGACGATCAGAAAGCACCATATAACTAAGAATCAGGAGTTCAGATCTTGGAAAAGTGACAAGGATCGGGTTACTCTGCTGTGCAAGGACAAGAATTGCTGTTACGAGCTTAGGGCAAAGCCGACGGGATGTGGAGACGCATGGGTTATAACTAAGCAAGACAGACCTCACACATGTAGGACTAAGAGTACGAGGGACGACCACGAATGTCTGACGGCAACACTCATTGCCGATGTCATTGAGAACAGCATTAAAAAGGACCCGTGTATGAGCATCCAGACCGTGGCAGACATTGTTTTGACTGTGTATAACAATGTGACACCTAAATACAACCGACTGTGGAGGGGCGGTGAGCTGGCAATAGCCCGACAATTTGGGAGTTGGGAGATTTCGTACAGCTTGCTAAGACCACTGTTGCTTGCAATTTGCCACAATAATCCCGGCTCGACCCACCAATTTCTGACCAGCCCAGTACAGAATAAGGAAACAGGACTAATCATGCCAGGTGTTGCCCAGTTCAGACCCGTAGCCTGGGCGTTTGGTCCATGCATTGCGGCGTTCCAGTACCTGAGACCAGTGATCAGCATCGATGCCTGCTTTTTGTCTGGGCGATATGAGGGGAGGCTTTTGATAGCTTGCGGATACGATGCCGAGAACCAATTGTTGTCTATTGCATTTGTAATTGTACGGCAGGAGGATACTGAGAATTGGGGTTTTTTCTTGCAGTGGTTGAGGAATGAAGTGCTCGGCCCGTGTAAATTTGTATGTGTCATATCGGACCAGCACAAGGGGATCAAAGCTGCACTGACAGCTGAATACGGATGGCCTCCCGAGCTTTTTGTGCACAGGTTTTGTATGCAGCATGTTGCTGACAACCTGGTCAAGAACTGTGGAGGAGACAGATGGTACGGATGGAGGTTCAGGGAAGGAGCAAAGAGGAAGAAGCCGAGAAGATTGAAAGAGATGTTCGAAGAGTTTGCTCATGTATGTCTAACTTATAACATTTTGTTTAATTATCTTATAAGAATTTTATGAAAATGAAATAACACCCCTTTGTTTTTGTGCAGCTAAATCCGAAGTGTAATGCATATTTAAATAGAGTGGGCAAAGTACGTCCTAATGATGTGATGGAGCCGTCCAATTATGAAAAAATTTTCCAAACCTGTGACGGAGGATATCGGTTTGGTATCATGACAACAAACGGCTTTGAGTTGCTTAACAATGTCTTCCGAACGAGTCGTAGATTGTCTGTTTGTGCCATAGTGGAGGATACGTTCTACACGTGCAACAGATGGTTTGTTTAGCGACGTCAGCGAGCAATGGAATTACAAGACAAGGGACAGGTTCTGTCTGACTGGATTTTGCAGAAGATCAAAAAACGTTGGGAGAAACCTGGAAAAATGCGGTTGGTGCGTTACACGCAGGGCTAAGTTCAGTACCAAGTTTCATCCCCAAATGAGTACGTTCCTTGCACCCGTAGCGACATGGGCAACATGGAACCCACTCACAGGGAGTTCATGTATATTGTGACGCGCGGTCCCGACAGACAAATGGAATGCACTTGCAGAGGTATCCAATTAACTTCTATTCCGTGCGCTCATGTCTTAGCTGTTTGCCGTGACCGAAACTGGCAAGTGGATGACTTTGTTGCAGAATGGTATAAAACACCCTATCTTGTCAGTACTTGGAACCATGTGTTCTCTCCAATTGGCAATATGGGAGACTGGCCTCCTAATGTTGGAGACAGAATCCTTCCGAGTAGTGGTTGGATTAGGAAGGGGAGGCGAAAACACACCCGTCGTGTAATGACGATGGATGAAATTGAAGGTAGATGAATGGGGCATCAGCCTCGCCGTTCCACTTCTGATAGGCAACGAAGAGGTATGTAACATTCATCCAAAATTATTTTTCTTTTCAATTTATACCAACTTACTAAGTAACACATGCAAATGCAGAGGCAAGAAACGCAGCAAATGCGGCAGAAAATGAGCGATGGCGTCGGGAAGTGGGTCCGGAGGGTCACGGCGTAGCACAGCTACGAGCCGTTTAGATGTAGCTGCTATATATGCCGAAGCAATGGGAGAGGCGGTTGACATAGGAGGAGAGGCGGTTGGGGTGCAAGGGAGCCATCTGTGATCCAACCGAGGAGGTCCACTACTAGACGCACAACAAGGACATCTACAAGCCAAGCAGGGCCATCTACAAGCCAAGCAGCGCCATCTACAAGCCAAGCAGCGCCATCTGGAACCCAAGCCGGGCCATCTACTGAGCAACCAGAGCCACCTACTAGGCCATCTCGTAGGTTATCTTTCGCAAGTGGTTTACTTCGGGGTTTTAGACGTGGTAGTAATAGGTGATTTATATGCATGTTGTAAAAATTGTGTGGACTCTATTTGCAATTTGTGTGTACTTTATTATTTTGTACGGAACTACAAGAAGTAATGAAATTAATTAATACTCAAATAAATTACAACCTACTTCATCTAACTACAATAAAATACTATTTTTTAGAGCCAAACTCCAAATGGTGCCCTTTTATGGAGGTTTTGCGGGTTTTTTAAAAAAAAAAAAAGGAGTAAACCGGCCAGAAAATGGCCAGTTTAGGGGGGGGAGTAAACCGGCCATTATCTGGCCGGTTTGGGTATTTTTAGCGAAAGTTTGGAAGTCTGGGCATAATTAATAATTTGTATTAAACTTTGGATATTAATAAAAATGTCGGTATTATTCGTGTTATTACACGGTATATATAAATGCAACAAATTTGATTTTGACATATATAGTAGACCATGTATACGCCAGATAAAGGCTTTGCAAATAAAATAATTCGGCTGTTCTATCGGTGTCT
Organism: Carex parvula; assembly: GCA_025461045.1. Lineage (NCBI taxonomy): Eukaryota > Viridiplantae > Streptophyta > Magnoliopsida > Poales > Cyperaceae > Carex > Carex parvula. Next base: position 72,194 of record JAJGRW010000049.1, on the reverse strand, counting down.
TAAAAGCCCAATTTGGGATATGACGAATGCAAATTGCTGTTCATACTCTAGATTATACAATTGAATTATCATAAACAAGGATGCGATATTTTTTCTTTCAATGATTGATAGCTCAAACATGTTTATTGTGATCATCAACCTTGATTGAAATATAACTAGAGAAGCAAAGCACAAAATACAGTAACCTAGGGCAGAAACCATCCGTTTCATTACTGAAACTATTGTAATAATTAACCCCAAACCTTTAATTAGCCACACTAACACAACTTAGGTTGATGGTTAAAAAAGGAACAGCTACAAGCTAGAACCTCAACTTCCTCTGCTACCTCCCCCTCCATTTCCAGCATTGCCACCTCCGCTGAAAAAACCTGGGAGTAATTCCTTTATTATAGTCTTCTTGACATCACCTCGACGCGGGTATGGGTTCCCCTGTGGCTTCGTCCTTGGCTCATTACTCCCGCCTCCGCCTTGCTCATCTGGCATTTTTGCACTGAAACAGTGTGTCAATACTGAACTGGAGTGGTGGTGGTGGTAGTCCCTGCTAGCAACTAGCAAGGGCTTAAATGGGGATTGATTATATTTATAACCAATTATTGAGGGACCCTTTTTGCATATAAAACCTTCAATTTGATGTGTGCTTCGTTTTTTGTAAGAAAAATGGTTGCATCTGAGGACGTGGTTATCTAATATCAACCAATCATACCTGTTGGTTGGCTATTGGTTAATGATAACCAATTAACCACCTCGTTATATTCTAGATATATCTCATCCATATATAAAATTTCAAAACAAGTGGCCGTGTGTTGAATTTTTTTTATAAATCATAATTAAAAAAATTATTTTTATGAAACTAATATGATTATATTTTTTGACAAAAATCATAAGAACTGAAATGCCATTTCAGTCCGCTAGTTTTTTTTTCAGACCGAAATGTCATTTCGGTACGTACTGGTTTCACAAGTTTTTAGAAAAAACAAGTGTAGTTGTTGGTGTAACACCCATGGACCGATATGTCATTTCAGTCCATAATTTTTTAACCAGGGCCGAAATGACATTTCGCTTCGAACTTTTTTTTTCAATCCAGAGGAAGGCTGTTGGCTGATATGAAAATTTGTGAAACCAGTACGGACCGAAATGCCATTTCGGTCCGGAATAAAAAAAATGACGGGTCAGAATGTCATTTCAGTTCTCATGGTTGTAAAAATAATCATTTTGGTTTCATAAAAATATATTTTTTTTATTTTAGTTTATAAGAAGATTTCGCGGGTGTTGGTTATCGTTTGGGTGAAATGTAAATTTTTTGTCTTAATAGCTAGAATCGTGAAACTTGTATGTCAGTTAAACGCAACATCGTGGTTCAGACCGAAGGTGCCTCGGTAAATAAAATGAAACTTGAGAAGCTAGCTGGCAATTGCATGACATCATCCATGGAATCTCCATCACACGTCAGCGCATGACCTAGGATTATTACATACGCAGTTAAAAAAAAAAATCTTGGATCGCGTACGCTTTTCGTTGTTCCATTTGGAAATTTAGTTCTAAGTTGATCATCATTCCATTTTATAATTTTGCTATAGATACTATTATATAAATATATTTTTAGTTTTATATATTAGATTCATGTCAAATTATATTATATGCAATTTAAGTGTCATTTAAATTTTAATAAAATACTGATAAGTAAAGAAAGTTGTACATTACGAATAATTTGATGAATGATAAAATTTCTATGATTTTTTCATTTGAATGTATATAAAGTATAAACTTGCGCGGTACAATTTAAAAAAAATCTTTTCATTTTTTTCTTAATTATCAAGTTTGTTCTTAATATATTCCACCCAACTCATAATTATATCATATTTAAGAATGACATAAAAAAATATAAAGCTTAGCATTATAAGTTATAAAGAGGTATCATATTCACAGCAACGATGCTTCGTCTCCTCTGTTTTTTTCATCACTGGGAAACTTAAGATTAACAATTACATTAATTCATTGATAAAAAAAAACAAAATGATGTAACTTTTTTTTTCTTTGTCTTCATTACTGTTTCCTTTCCTTTTTTTTAGAATTTTTTTCTTTTCAGTATTTTTACCCTTTTGTAAAAACCAACACCTCTGGTGGCATATGAAAAAAGTTACTGCGTGCGCGCGCGCACACACATATATATATATTTTTAATAAAAGGCACTATACAAATATTACACGACATATCCAAATGATGAAAAAAATCAATAACTTTTATTTTAAATATAAATAATATTGCTAAAAATATGAAATGAATACATCATAAAACTGAATATCAATAAAACTTTTGTTAACTAGAACTCGAATAGAACTCGAATGTAATTAACTATTTTTAAAAAAATCAACCAATGCGCTTTTAATGACAAGAAAACTAGATAATTTCCTTTGAGTGAGGCTATAGTAATATGCATATTAAACAAGGGTCAGTGTTATGAATTTATATTTTCGTATTCCAAAATCAAACAATCAATTTGTACGACTGTACCGTTCAACATGATCTTCATATGAGAATATACTTGTAGATCAAATTTTATATATTCTTTTGCTACTTTTTTAGATAAGCAGAAAATCACTTGAAAATTTTGGACCATAAGAAAGAGTAGGTTTCTATCTATCTAAATAAATAGTAAATTTTTTTTAAAACAATGTAAAATTTGGTCTGCAAGTACATTTTTATACAAAATATCATGTTTAACGGTTTGAATCAATTTGTTGAACTTTTAAAGTAGAAGATGTATAACATGAGTGATCTGTAATATACATATTACCATAGCCTCACTCATTTTCTTTTATGAAAACAAGAAGAAAAGTCATATCCGTAATGTTACCCCGCCATATAAGTTTATGCAAATTGTTGATAAAAACAAAAATGATTTGCAACTGGACTTCTTGTCTGTAGACATGAACTGGACTTCTTGAATCTTGACTAATGCATGTCTAGGCGCTCTCATCCACCCTCTGTCCGTGTCATTATGTACGCAACTAAACATTAAAAAGCTTAACCGACGCAAAACGACAAACTGCTGTTCAGATACTTGCCCCATACATTATCTCCTTTCCTTTTCTTTTTTATACTTTAGCAAAATTAATTGCTTGCTTCGTAGTTAAGTCTTAGTTCGTCCTTATCAGCTTGTGCATTGAACCACGTTTTTATTGAGCCTGTAGTTATGAATTCCATAAAGGCATCTCTTTTTTTAAATGAGAGAGACAGATAGATGTAAATATGTGATCATGTGATTCGCAAACGATAGGCAAAGATAAAGCAGCCAGCTGGAACCAAGTTTGTTTTGTTGGGTTAAGGCTGGTCACTGTTATTCTTTGTCTAACGACTCTAAGCCATAATTTTAGAATGATAATTAAATTTTAAGCATTTAATAACAGTATATATTTAATGTATTTGTTTAATGTAAATAATTTTTATGTGTAAGAGTAAGAACTCACAAACAAAAAAGATTATATAACTTGAATATATAATATTCAGAAATGAGATTATTAATTTGAGATAGAAAAACAGAGATTTAGTTTTCAAATTGTATTTAATATTCATAATAAAAATATATTTGGGTTTTAAACTCACAAACTTTCACACAAGATGTTGTTTTTTTTAAGAAACACACAATATGTGTATGAGTAAGGTTAAAATGTCTCATTGATTTTATGCCTCATTATGTTCAACATCATTATTTCTATTTTCAAAGTTTAAATAATTAATCCGAATCGTTCAATATGATCTTCATATTAAAACATACTTTGATACAAAATTTTATATTTTTGAAATTTTTTGTTATTTTTTAAGATATGTACAAAATCAAAGTTTTTAGAAGATTATGGACCATTTAAAAATAGTGATTTTGTACCTCTTTAAACAATTAGTAAAAAAATTCTAAAAATTTTAAAATTTGTTATTCAAACACATTTTAGTATGAAGATCATGTTGAATGGTTCGGATCGATTATTTAGACTTTGAAAATAGAGATAATGATGTTGGAGCATGATGGGCACAAAATCAATGGGATATTTTAACCCTACTCTATGTGTATATATACTATCACGTGGCATGCATTATTCCTGTCCTAATTTTGATTTCTTATATTATAACATAATTAACTTTAATATATAGAGGGTAAATTAGCTATAAACAGATTATTATATTAGCAATTAGTAGGTATGGATGGACGAGGAGGATAGGGTTTAAGAGGAATTTTAATTAATTCTGCCGAATTTTGGTCCATTGGATCAAATTTTTACCTGATGATCGTTCCAACCATTTAATTGTTGGTTACTATTCAAAAATTCAAATTATGTCAGAGACATATACTATAATCATTTATCGTTTGTATATTTTTTGATTCCAGCCTCCTACAGTCCAACTTTACTCTTCCCTACAGAAGTATATAATTTTATTATTTGAGTTCTAGTAAGGAGTGGGGCCCATAACTTTAAGATGTAAATTTACTTTCCGCTCGATCAAACTCAATTCGGTGCTTATTTAAAACTGAGGTCCACTTTAAAATTCGTGCCAAAGTAAAAGAACGGTCTGGATTAAATAATTGAAAGGTCTGGGTGATCCGAATTCTCTTGGAACTGAGCTATTTTGCTCTGTGATCCAGTGACTAAAAACAAAATTATATTAAATAAAGTAGAACTAAAGATCTTGAGTCTATCCATTTTAAGTATAACAAGACAAGAGCATGTATATGCGAGAACTGTATGAGATCATATTTGGCATTTGTTTTTTATATTAAATTAACATGACATATCTTAGTCACTTGTGTTTTCGCATTATTAAAAAGGAAAACATGAATGATAAAAAATTAATGATCAAAATGCGTAAGGACACTAAAAACACTCTACACATTAAAATTGATATCAAAAGCGAATAGTAATAATTGATAGCTCAATTGGTTCGGATATTTGGAGTGCACTGGGTTAGCCACAGCTTAATAATATATATGGAGCAAATTAGAGTGTGATGTGCTCATTAAGAGATTTGGTGAGCACAACTTCAAAAATTTAATGAATTGATTTTTAAATGAGAAATCCAAACTGTTAAAATTCATCTACTTTATGAGTGATGCATGAACATGAAATTTTTTGGAAGAATCGAATTCATTTTTGTACAAGATCAAGCAGTCAAAAAAATGAATACATAAAACAACTTATAAAATAACTTATAAAATGTTTATTTTTTTGACCGCCTGATTTTGTACTAAATGATCTTGAAACTTGCAAAAAAATTCATGTGCATGCATCACTCATAAAGTAGATGGATTTTAACTTTTTGAATTTGTTGTTTGAAGCCAATTCCATAAACTTTTGGAGTTGTACTCACCAAATTTTCTTATTGAGCACATCACACCCAGCTTTGCACATACATATGCATTAAATATAAAGGCAGACATGACTAAGATATTGTATTACCATATATTACTCCAAGAAAAAAAAAATATCGCTGCAATAGATTTACCCGCATGATACTTCAAAGACAGTACTAAAAACTTGAAAACAATATAAAAAGTCAGTCGTCAAGTTATTCAAAAAGTACTTTGAACTGGACGAAAATTAATAGATACCAATGTTATAAATAATGATTAGTGGTTATGAATAATGCATTCGTACTATTTTTTGTAAAATACTTAATAAATAGTAAAATAAATTCAAAAAAATGTAAAATTTGATCTGCAAGCACATTTTATTGTGGAGATCATGTTGAACGGTTTGGATCGACAATTTGGACTTTGAAAATGAAAAAAATAATTGTTGTAACTTTGTTGTAACTCAAATTTGTTGTAACTTGATCCCTCCTCTTGAGAAATATATGCATATGCTTTATTTGTGTTTTATTCATGAAGGAAATCATTTAAATTTGAGGAAAAGGGTATTTTGATCATTTCATGGATTGGCTGATGCTTGAACATGTTCAATTTTGGTTTAGAGGTGTGGAAGATTTAATTTGGGTTCATTTGGGACTGATTTGAGTCAATTTGGATTTGAGATGAAGAAGTTATGCCCAAAAAGGATTAAAAAGGGCTTTTCTATGAAGTTTTATACTTCTCAGGGGCCTATTTATAAAACTGAAGGGACTGGGTTTTATAATTTGGGCTTTTGGCAAGGTTCAAATGAGAAATTGGGCTTCCAGGGGCTTGTTTGAGAAGTTTATAAGTCTCTAGGGACTGATTTGTAAATATCCAGGGACTACGCTGTGAATTATCATTTGTTAGAGGGACTGAAGTGTAAAAAGAGTCTTTAATTCTTTATCTTTTAGGCTTTGAGATTAGTGCTGGGCTTTGAGATTAGTTTAATGGGCTTTGAGATTTGTGTTGTGCCCCATGATTTGTACTTAGGCATTGGATCTAAATAATGGGCTTTGAGATTCTGTTATTGGGCCTCAGGATTGGGGCTAGACTTTACATCAAACATCAAGATTCGATCAGGGGAATTTCTAATTAATCTGACATGTGGGTCCCATATGGCAGTGAACCGTTAATTTTCAAACTTGAATTAGCCTTTAGATCAACAGCTGCTTTGAGATCTGCACTTCTCATTTGAACTTTATTTTGGCGCCGGGATCGGATGCTCCAGTATGCTTTGAGGTTTCGTGCAAACTCTGATGGCAAATGAAATACATAAGATAAAATGCGGGAATAGTTATTTTCTATTAGGATCCCTAAAATAATCCAAAATTTGAGTTTAAATCCAGACTGTCCAATCAAAATTCATGCGGATATTAAAGAAGCTCCGTGAATTCCAACCTGAGCCGAATTGATCCGTGGATTGATTGGATGGTCTAAATTCAAACTCAACTTTTTTGAGTTATTTAGGGGTTCGGACCCTTTCTATTACATAATCAAGTTTAGCCTACGGGCATTACACTTAAAAAAGAAAAAAAACTTAGCCAAATCTTGAAATTTGAAAATTTCATGGGATAAATTCGGAATTGTCACTTGTCCTTTTTTTTTTTAAAAAAAATCTGGAGTTGCATGGAGTTGTCACTTGTCAGACTGCTTATATATCACAAATTTTTTTTTTTCTGGAAATTCGGGCATTTGCACCTTTAGGGCCTGTTCGGATGTTCGGGTTTAAAACGGGATGGGATTTGATGGGGATGAGAACTCACTTTTGAAAAAGTGGAAACCCACGGGTATGAGTATGCATAGGATTAATTACGGAAATGTGTTGAATTGAGTGTTCGGTTGTACCGTGGGATTAGTTATGGGAAATTCTATTTTTCTTTCTAAAATATTTGATATGGAAAATTCAATACTCTTATAGCCGTTACAATATTAAATTTTGAATTTTCTTATAGCTGTTACCATATTAAATTGAGTAGTTACAACAGCTGACATGCATTCAATACATATATTTTAAACGTGACATGCATTTATGATTACATATATTTTTTTAAACGTTGGATTACATATATTCAATACATATATTTTAAACGTTAGATAAACCTGGCATGTACAGATATTTTAAACGTTGGATTACAGCAGCTTTATAAAATTGAATTGTACAGGAGCTGCTTTGCATTTATGATTTTAAACGTTGGACAAAATCTCTATATATATGTATGTTGCAAAAAAGTTCTCATTTCTCTTCCAAACACATCTATATCCAGAAAAATATGGATCCTTTTCACTTGCGAAGAATTGACAATGATGATGATGAATATACAAATGTGATTATGCCCTACATGGATAGAAACTTGTTCGAGCCAACTCCTTGTCATACTTCAATTTTAACAGGACTGAAGTATGTCAATGAAGTTCTAGATGGTCACGAGTGTCGTTGCAGACGAGAATTTCGTATGGAGACTTATGTCTTTCGAGCTTTAGTCAGATTGTTAAGAGTGCAAAAACAATTACTTTTCGATGGATTGCTAACGGTGGAAGAGCAAGTAGCAATGTTTTTGTATTCTCTTGCGAAGAATGCAAGCAATCGTAGTGTGCAAGAACGATTTCAACATTCAGGCGACACTGTGAGTCGTCATTTTCATAGTGTATTGAATGCTATCAATCAACTGTCCCCCGAGATTATCATTCCACCTCCTTTACATACGCCTCAGTTTATTACCTCACGTTCGGAGTTTTATCCTTTCTTTAAGGTACTTTTTTATTTGAATTATTTTAAATTAATTTTGTAGTACATAATACAAGAACATTAAATAATATATCAATTTTTACATATATATAGGATTGCATTGGTGCTATTGATGGAACTCAAATTCCAATTACTATTGATGAAGATCTGCAAGATCCTTACCGAAATAGAAAACAAACACTATCACAAAATGTTATGGTCGTATGTGATTTTGATCGTCAATTTACTTATGTAATGGCCGGATGGGAAGGATCAGCGTCCGATGCAACTGTATTGCAGAGTGCACTAGATGATGGATTTGCAGTACCACAAGGCAAATATTATTTAGTTGATGCCGGTTATGCAAATACCCCAAAATTTCTTGCACCATATCGAGGTATCCGGTATCATTTGCGGGAGCAAGGTCTAGCAAATGAACGGCCACGCAATTATAAAGAGCTTTTTAATCTCCGGCATGCAAAATTAAGAAACCATATTGAACGTATTATTGGCATATTAAAGATGCGATTTCCTATTTTAAAAGTAGCAACATACCATACAATTGAAACACAAAGTAATTTTGTCCATGCAACGTGTATTCTCCATAATTTCATTGTTAATCATAGTGGAGATACAAATTGGACTAGAAATGCAGCATATCATGCAGTAAATCCAGATGAAATTGTAGATGTACCAGATGGGGATGATGAGTATGGAGGAGATGTAGAGGCACTAAACAATCAGCGTCGTGCAGGACATGAAACTAGAGAAGAAATTGCTATTAATATGTGGAATGATTATGTTAGATATAGAAGTATAGACTCTAATTAATATTTAGTATGTTTATTGAAGAATGTTTAGCATATTTATTGTAGAATGTTTAATATATTTATTATTATTTGATATGTTTTCAATTTATTTTTTGTTTGTGTATGTTTTCATAGCTTCTACGTACTGACTTGATTTCAAGTACTTAAGATCAATGATAGAACCCCTTTGATGCCTCTACTGTCATGAAAACGTCCTCACATGCCCTTCTATAAATTCGTAACAAACAGATAAATCTCACACCTATAGACTTGAATTAGTACAGTAATGCTGAATTGAACTTAACAAGCAATTGAAACTACAATATCATGACATCTCATCTCATAATTAGCACCATACTATAATTCATTAGTGCAATTGTCCAAGTTCCAAAATATACATCTATGTTTCCAAAATATAACATCCATTTCGTACCACTACACTAAGACTTCACAAAAAGTTCAAACCTAAGTAAATAATATTTCCAAAATAACACATAGCTAACCTTACTAGTTGGACTTCCACAACTCAATCATCCTCTTGATCCATTCCGACCGATGTTCTTCACTTACAGTTAGGAATGCCTCACGGGTCTCAGCCTTCTTAATGAACATATCACTTGCATTAACAAAGTTAAGCATGTCAAAATCCGACAATTGTTCGAATGCCTCCATTGCAGCAGCAACTGAATACTTGTCAGCACGCTCAACACTCTTGTTTACATTCTTCTCCATGACAGCACAATATTTAGTTAACTCTTCTCTCTTGTATTCCAAGTAATTCTCATGAAATGTAGACATTGCCTTTCTTTTCTTCTTATGAATTGTCTTCCTAACAGAAGAAACTCCAACCGAGTGAGGCGTGTGAACATTAGGTGGAGCTTGGGATTGAGTAGAGATATGGTCAAATGTTTGTGTACCAAGAAAATCATCATCAAACCCAAAATCATTTAAACCTCCTGGAGCAGGGATTGTGGGACTAGGAGAATTCATTTCAACTTGATTCCCAGGATTTGCAAAATAATTACCGCCACGACGACGCGAACCATTCGCAATACATCCTGAAAGTTTGATATCAAAAGTTAAATTACTTAAAACAAAGGGAAAATTTCTGGTGTACCCATATAAACTTTTAAAATAACCAATTTCCCCATTAAAACTACATAATATCCAATATCCCCACACAAATTTTGATATATCTAATTTATAGAACAATATTAGGATGTGAGATAGGCTTCCAGCAATATCATTATTTTTTCTCGCAGGTTATTAGAGAGGCTTCAATTTGGTGGTGTTTGACCAATTTGACCAATTGACCTGGTTGAACACCTGTCTGATTATATCATTTAATATATTAAAAATCAGACAAGGAAAAGGTTTAACATTAATATATTAAAAGAGAGCTCATACCAGAATACAAGCTATGCAAGTCATCGTAATGTGGAAACGGTTTATTATACCACCTTTTAGCCTCTTTGTCTGTTTGCAAAATAGGAGCCCACACTTCTTCGGGAGCGTCAACCATTTTTCTCGTAGGATCCCATCCAAAACCGCTTAGATCTCTCAATCGATTTATGGTTTTGTACGCCTTCTTTAGAGTACGTTCTTGTTCTTTAAGTTGCTTCAACGAGAAATTTGAATCCACAAACTTTGCTTTGAACCTTCGTGTCATTTCATTCCATGCGACACTACTCCATGCATTTTGTAAGCGTGCACCAGGTCTATTAAACTCAACAAGCAATTCAACTAGGAATGCCTTTTGCAAATCATTCCATGCAGCCCTATTGAGAGACTCATTCCTGTTACCTACATATCATACAAAAAAATGTCAAAAAAGTTTCAAATACAAGTAAATATCTATGAGTTACCTCCAGTTTCTTAGCTTCTCATTCCTATGAATTAATTGATCTAAACATTAGAAAAAAAATTAAAAAATTAATTGATCTTAACTGGTGTAGACTGCATGTGTACCAGTGGGTGGCAAAAAAAGAATAATAAATAGAAACTTGATATATCCACTAAAATAATAGCATATAAATTAAAATTTGACAAACCTAAGAACAATTCGACAAAGAACTGGTACCAAGAGCGCTGGTACAGTGAACCATATACCAACAATCCCTCAACAAATTAGCAGCAGCTGAGAAAATAGTCTTAAATTTTGGAAAAAATAAAAATAGAACATCTGAAAAACATATAGGCATGGAGGGGCATGCCATAATTAGTGAGATTTTGGGTGCATGAGAAGGCACCAAGAAGACTTATCATGGTAATATAATTTCCCTGCAAGTTATTTTCTCTCATCTGAATAAAAACCTCCATTGCCTCCTTTCTATCATTCTTTACTTTTAATCAACTGAATCAATACCAGCAAAGCATCAACCCATCTACCATGCTGTGCAAAGGAAGAAATCATTGTGTTCCAAGTGAATGTAATGCTTTAACCCACTTAATTTGGTCTAGAGAAGCACAAAGCGAAACCAAACTAGAGATTGTAGTAGCATCAGGTTTAAATCTATTACCCCGCATGTCAGAAAATAACTTGAATGCTTCAAGATATAAATTATTGTGAGAATAGAGAGAAATAATAGAGTTCCATGAGATTGTGTCACAGGTCTCCATTTGATCAAACACCAGACAACAAAATTATGTGAAATCACTAGGCCAAAATAAATTAATAAAAGCAGTCAGCAGTAATTTCGAGTTTCAAGGACAGAAGAAACTATGGAGCAATGGAGGTTTTTATTCTCACCATGAATGCATTTATTATGAGGTGACAAATTGAAGCTTAAATTGAAGAAAAAACAAGTTCAAGAGGAGCAAAATAATCTAATCAATGAAGAAGCTCAAGCAGCTAGGGTTAACGATAGATGAAATAAATGAACATTTCTACCTTCTCCAGTCATGATCGAAGTAAAATTGGTGCTAGCAACTCTCCCTGTCGAGTTTCTTGCACATCCGCTTCTTTCTACTCCGCTCCTGCTCTCGCTCGACTTTCCCGCGCACAATTTGTTTTCCCGCGAAGCTGAGATTGAGAAATAGCGGTCTAGGAGAGAGAAATAGTCATAGGCAGCTCACGATTTGGGAAAATGAAAATTTGGTCAGACTCAATTTTCGTTTTCCCACCATTTTACGTTGTTTGGAGAAAATTATGGGAACGAAGGAAGGAACGGCTTGGGAAGAAACTAAGCATCCGAACGGGTTTAGGATCTAAAAGGGAAATTACAGTGAAACCCATCATTCCCCATTTTGAACCCAAACATCCGAACAGGCCCTAGCGTCCCCAAGAGAATGGGTATGGGTGTGGGATCAAAAAAATTTAAACTGAAAATTACTGTTTACGTGAGGAAAAAAAATTCACTCAGAGTGAATTTTTTTTTCGAGAATGGGTACGGGTGTGGGATAAAAAAAAATTTGAACTGAAAATTACTGTTTACGTGAGAAAAAAAAATTCACTCAGAGTGAATTTTTTTTTTCCACGTGAACAGTAATTTTTGAGAAGCAGCCGAACAGGCTCTTACATTGAAATGTAATTATCACTTATTTCAAGTCAGTTTTTAGCTGACATGCTAAGATGGTACGATGTGCCTTTAATTGGATAAATTGCAAATAGTTACAAAATATTTGCTTAATTACAAGAACCCCTTTTTCCTGCCACTGTATTTGGATGATTAATTCAGCACAGATTTAGTACCAAGACGGTAGTCCATATCCTCTGAGGTAACATAATATATCTGTTTAGATCCGGACCATACGATCAGAATCTGGAGCAATCAGGTCCGAGGTGAAATGCACAGGACTTAATATTCGTGCGGATTTATCAGACGGTCCGGATCTTGTTGTTTTCTGATCTGTTTTAAACGGATAAATCAAGTTCCAGATTCTGGATTGATATGTAAGTTCCAATGTTTCAATCGAACTTCCGGTTTTGAAAACATAATTATTATTTCAAAATTAGTATTATTTAGGAGGAACTGTACAAATCTAGAAAAAAAGGAAGGGCTTCTCTGCTAAACGTGCTACTTTTCTCCATTAAAAGGTACAGACCAAAAAGAACCAAAACAAAGAAAGTTCACAAAACTCCCTTGTAAATTTACAAAAAGACCTTCTCATCTCATAATCTTGCAACTCAATTGAAATAAAACATTTCGAGTTCTAGGGGTATATATGTACAATCTCCCCCTACCAATACCATTATCAGACCTCTACATCCAACTCAGAGAAGAAAAAAACAAAATTGAAGCTGTGCTAGCCTTCCGATGAGTAGCCGCTCTGTGGCGTGACTGGTGTAATGGGACCGCTATTCTCTCTTGATTTCTCTCCATTTTTGGAAGATTTTGGGGTAATTGATTGAATAACAATGGAGAAAATCTTAGCTTTCACTTGACCGCGCCTCGGCAATGGCCTCTTTGTCTTTTCATACTCACTCTCAGAGACTCCGTAGTAACCCATGCTTCTAATTTTGAGAGAAGAAGAGTTCTTTTTTCTTTTCTTTTCGTGGTGTGTGTTGAGGAAATGTTGAGAAAATTTGAGTGGGAATGATGAAAGGAGGCGGAGCTGTTTTATAGAAGGAACTGTGGAAGTTTTACTTGCTGGACCCTCCAAATTAGAAAAATGGTCATATGAAAATAAAAAAAAAATCAATTTAATTGGCGCATGCAACCCTTGCAAAATCTCCTTCTATTAATTTATGTTCGTGACGGAGAATTGGCCATTTGTCTGTACGATTTATTTTATTAATTTATTGTGTTGTGGAGAGTTTTTATATAATACAAAGTGTTAATATGCAAACCTGACATCCTCTTTAAGATGTACTGGCTGTCGTATTTTTTTTTTAATCAACCAATCTAACAATTTCAGTTAAATTTAGTTTTAATTAGCAGAGGGACACAAGCAATTCATTCTTTGTCAAAAGAAGCACATCAATTTTAAAGATCAATTAGCAAGAAGATTTTTGTGTTACAATAATTATTTTTTATCAGCGGAATATTAAAACACAGAAATATATTACATAATATTAGTAATAAACTAATTTTCTGGGGTAGGTTTGTATAAAGTCCTTGACTTGACAAGTTTGATGCAGTGAAGTTCCTTGAGCAGCAAGGAGGACTTTGATAAAGACCCAAATAAGGTCCTTCGGAAGTATCATTGGACGGGCCTTTTCTTTTTAATAAAATATCTCAATACTAGCGTGCACATAAATACTTCATGATTTTGAAATAAGTAACAAATCAAAGAATAACAATATAATAATAGTGTTATCGGAATATTGATTAGAATAATTGAATTATTGCATTGTTTAAAAAAGTGACAATGTTTTTGGTAAAATGTGAATTAAAATAGTGGAATAATAATACGACATAATATTAGCGGGTTATATCTTTAAATTCGTGTTTGACAATTATTTTAAGCTAAAATAACGCATCATTTGTCGAACAATTCCAAAGTTAAATATAATAATAACAAATATTTATCGGGTAGGTTTGCATAAAGTTCTTTCTTTGACAAGTCTGAGGCAACCAAGTTCCTTGGGCAGCAAGGAGAATCTTTTGATAGTCCCAAATTAGGTTCTTCAATGGAAAGCATCACTGGACCTTTTCTTTTCATAACATTATGTCAATGATATGGTGGTTTTACTTTTCTAGTGCACCAATTAATCGACGATTAAGTGCTCCTCCTGCTTTTTTTATTTCCCTTTTTCCTCTCCAAACAAATCACACCAATCGAGCAGGCCCCAGTTCGATCTGATTGCAAATGAGATCTTGTTTTCAAATTATCCATCCCGAGATTTTCGCTAACTAATCAGTTATTATCATCTCCTGAGTCCTGACTGCTAGTGACTGATCATCATACTTCTCTCCAATTTTTGAAATTTATGGAAGAAGAAATGAGATACAGCCAAAAATATTCAGTAAAGATTTTAACAAAGCAGTTTTGGCTTCTTGCAGAGCACAAACTCTATGCAGGACTGTTTCGGTTCTATAGTCCGTGAGCTGCATGAAGCCAAACCTGCTCTATTAAATTATAACCAAAATATTGGGATCACGATAGGGGGTGTTTATACTTCTTTATTGTGATTTGTGGTTGACAATCATTTCATTTCATATAGTTCAGATTTAATTTGATTCCCTATCGTTATTATAGGACACGTGAATATAACTAAGTACTAAATAATTAGACTGTTTGTTCTAAAAGGAACATAATATATCTGTCGGTAAGGGCTATTTAATAATTCGTATTAAGCCAAACCCCATTGCTTAATGAGTTTTGTCACTGTAAAGATTGCAATCGGATGGGTAGGGTTGGATATTAAAACGGTTCCGGTCAGATTTGGGTCAATTTGATTTTAAATCATCTTAGGTCGAGTCGGATTGCCCGGTTTTGGTTCATCTCGGGTGGGTTAGTTTGAGTTTTTGAACTCATCAAATATACGCAATTTAATAACAAAAAGGGAAAATAGGTTGGAGCCGTGAACATAATCTCGCGGACTATGTTTGATGAGCATCGGATTTACTTTTGAGTTAGATGGATTTCAATACCGTTAAATTCGCTTTAAAATCTGTACGTACAAAAATTGACGCGAGCACATATGAATATTAAAATAGAATACACAGATCTTAAAACGGATCAGACGGTCTTGAAGTACATCGAAGCAAAAGTAGATCCGATGGACATCGGACCTACTCTGCAGTCTGCGAACAATAGTTAATTATACATGTTTATAGCTTGACAATTATGACTACACATACTATAATTAAATAAAATATATTAGAAATAGAAACAATTAATACAAAATAAAGAATAATCATTGCTGAGACTGTAATGTTTCTCTCTACGATTTTTCGAATTATAATTTGCTATTCTTAAAGTTTTATTTTTTAAATATATTTTATCCAAAAAAAAAAAACTTCGTTGATTTAGCTAGGACCTGATACCTGCACCAGATATCACTGGAGAGTTGTGCAACTCAGTCAGAGAAGAGCCGAACCAGATAACATAATTTAATCCATATAATTTTTCAAAAAAAAAAATTTAATCCATATAATATTCGCTTAGAATTTGCACAAATGTGATAAGCTTAGGTGAAAAAAATATAAAAAGTTGATAAGTGTTATAAATAAATTAAAGTTATGAATGTTCATTTGCAAATCTTCACTAATTACTTCAAAACTCTTAAAGATTTATAGATGTATATTTTATCTCTTCTCATTTATCAATACAATTAATTTACAATGGCTTATTATTTACATTTTTTTATCTATAAACAAAGGATTTCAAGCTTGTATTATACACACAAGAAAAGCATATGAATAAGAGATAGCTATCTTTATACATTCTCAATATCTTGTTTACTTTTCTTTTCTTTACTTTACAACAGTTATCAGCACGAATTGCTCAGAAGAAGTTGCAAAGTTATTTTGTAAGTTATTTGTATAATTGATTATTATTTCTTTCATTAATTTAAATTTCATTTTAAATTTTTGATCATATTTGTTTTAGTTTATAAGAATCATCCCTTGAAGTGAATGATAGAATAATAACCTGAAGTTATTATCGAAACTAAAAGTTTATCAAGAACCTGAAGTTCGTATTACCCGATTAGAATAATAACCAGAAGTTATTATTAGAAATTTTTAGAACCCGGAGTTCAATTAGAAAATTTAGTATAAAATTAATATAATAACCAGCGGTTATTATAGGCCACTGGATGACTAATAATCTGAAGTTATTCCCAATTAAAACCTGAAGTTTTATTAGAAATTTTCATGTAAAATCAATATAATAACCAGAAGTTATTATAGTTCACTAGATGAAAATATAACCCGAAGTTATTTCAAATTAAATTTTACAATTGCGCAGTCAAGTAATTTAATAACCATGAGTTATTAAATAAATATTTTATTATAACTTGAAGTTATATAATATTAACTTGAACTTATTAATACATTTAAATTTATTTATTTATGCAATTTACATATTCTTTTATTTATATTTATTTATCTCATTTTCATAACCTGAAGTTATGGCATTTATGACCTGTAGTTATGGCATTAATAACCTGCAGTTAATACGTATCTATATTATAGTACGTATGACAAATCTTGCAAAGCTTGAATTTATCTCCCTTTTCATTTATCATAACTCGAAGTTATGTTATTAATAACCTGAAGTTGTATTTTGATATAAATACGTATTAATGAAAAATGAGAAAGACAAATTTCCTGAAGATGTTTGTTACAAATGTGGGATGACTAATCATTGGTTGCGTACTTGTCGTACGCCCAAATATTTTGTAGAGCTTTATCAAGCCTCAATTAAGAAAAAGAGAGAAAATGTGGAAACTAACTTTACTGAAAATTAGCCAAAAACTGAATGCCATATGGATACACATATTGATGTATCAGATTTCTTCCAGAATATGGATGAAGAAATATATATTATTACTTAGGAGAAAATATACTATATAAAGTTTATGTTTATGTTTAATAAAATGTTAGTTTACTTTATTTTTATATGCAAACAAGTTTCATGAATAAAAGTAGGAAACTGACACAATGATAAGTAAAAAAGATTCATGTCTGGTAGACAGTGGAACAACTAATACCATATTGAAAAGTAAGAAATACTTTTCACAATTGCATCTTGGTGAGACTAATATCCACATTATATCTGGCACAGGTAATTTAATAGAAGGCTCCGGAATAGCTTGTATTTTATTACCTGAAATAACAAAATTAATAATAGATGATATATTATATTCAAGTAGATCCAGAAGAAATCTACTAAGCTTTA
Source organism: Carex parvula (assembly GCA_025461045.1). Lineage (NCBI taxonomy): Eukaryota > Viridiplantae > Streptophyta > Magnoliopsida > Poales > Cyperaceae > Carex > Carex parvula. The sequence goes on along the minus strand of JAJGRW010000049.1, from coordinate 54,490 downwards.
AAGATATTCGAAATAATAGTTATCATATTGAAACTATGAATAAGAAAAATTGTGAATATCTTCATATCACATCTATTAAGAATGACCAAAAAATCATAATTGAAAAGATGCAAGCAATGTCTTTTGAACTATATGGTACTTATATAAGTACAATAGAATCGAATATGGTTACTAACCAGAAGTTAGTTGATCCAAAATTATTTACATTGTGGCATGAAAGATTGGGTCATCCAAAAAGTATAATGATGAGGAGAATAATTGAAAATGCAAATGGGCATCTCCTAAAGGACCTGGAGATCTTATTATCAAAAGAATTGACATGCAAAACATGCTCTCTTGAAAAACTAATTACTAGACCATCTCCAAATAAAATTGGACCTGAAGCTCCTTCATTTTTAGAAAGAATTCAATGAGATATATGTGGACCTATTACACCTCCATGTGGACCATTTAGATATTTTATGGTGTTAATTGATACATCAACACGCTGGTCACATGTGAGTTTGTTAGCAACAAGAAATGTTGCGTTTGCTAGATTATTAGCACAAATTATCCAATTGAGAGTCAATTTCCCGGATTATCAAATTAAAAGAATCCGGCTTGATAATGCATTTACTTCTCAAACTTTTAATGATTATTGCATGTCTATTGGAATTACGGTAGAACATCCAGTGGCCCATGTTCATACACAAAATGGTCTAGCAGAATCGTTGATTAAAAGGTTACAATTAATTGCTAGGCTTTTACTTATGAAATATAGTTTACCGTCTTTTGCATGGAGACATGCCATATTACATGCTGCTGCACTAATTAGGTTAAGACCAACTGCAGATCATAAGTATTCCCTTCACAATTGGCCTCCAGAAGAGAACAAAAATTGTCCCATCTAAAGGTATTTGGTTGTGCAGTATATGTTCCAATATCTCCTCCACGGCGCACAAAATTGGGACCTCAAAGAAGATTGAAAATTTATATTGGTTTTAACTCTCCTTCTATTATTAAATATTTAGAACCATTAGCATGAGATGTTTTTACAATAAGATTTGCTGATTGCCATTTTAATGAATAAATATTTCCAAACTTAAGGGAAGAAAAATAAAAGCTGGATAAACAAGTAACTTGAAATTTATCATTATCATATCTTGACCCCTGAAGTGGTCAATGTGAACTCGAACTTCAAAATATTATAAATTTGCAAAGAATTGCAAATGAATTGCCTAATGCATTTACATATACAAATAGAGTTACTAAATCGCATATTCCAGCTATAAACACACCTGCTCGAATTAATATTACAAAAATATCTAATGAATCTAATGTGCGTAGAAAACATGAAAGACCACTTGGTTCTAAGGATGTAAATCTACGCAAAAAGAAAGAGCATAATAAAGCAGTCGGCACAACTCCAGAAGAGGTTAACGGTAAAACTCCTGAAGAAGTCAATAAAATCTCAAAAGAGGTTAATGAAGTTCCAGAAGAAACTCAAGTACCAAATGATTATGAGATTTCTATAAATTATGTAATAAATGGTACTATATTAAATAGAAATGCAACACATGTTAATGAAATCTTTGCATTCGCTATAGCAAGCGATACTATAAACGAAGAAGACAATGTGCAAAAACTCTAGAAGAGTGTAGATACAGAAATGATTGACCTAAATGGAAAGATGTCATACAAGATGAATTAAGTTAATTAAAAAAAATAAGTATTTGGACTTGTAGTCCAAACGCCCAAAGATGTTAACCCTATAGGTTACAAATGAGTATTTGTTTTAAAAAGAAATGAGAAAAGGATTGTGTTAAAGCAAGGCTGGTGGTGCAAGGCTTTACACAAATACCTGGAGTCGATTATGGAGAGACATATTCACCTGTAGTGGATGCGATAACTCTCAGGTTTATAATAAGTCTCACAGTAACAGAAAATCTAAAAAATGCGACTTATGAATGTCCTAACAGCATATTTATATGGTTCACTTGACAGTGACATATACATGAAAATCTCCAAAGCATATAAGTCAAAACCTAGAGAGATGTACTCTATAAAATTAAGAAGATCTTTATACGGACTAAAACAATCAGGTCAAATGTGGTGCAATCGACTGAGTGAGTACCTTATAAAAGAATGATATAAAAAATAATATAATTAGTCTGTGTATTTTCATTAAAAGATCAAATCTAGATTTTACAATCATTGCAGTGTATGTTGATGATTTAAACATTATTGGATCTCCTGAAAAGATTGAGAATACTGCAAAATTGTTGAGAAATGAGTTTGAAATGAAAGACCTTGGTGTAACTAAATTTTATCTCGGCCTGCTGATCAAGCATCTAAATAATAGAATATTTATCCATCAATCAAATTATGTTGAAAAAGTACTAAAGAGATTCAATATGGATAAAGCTCATCCTTTGAGCACACCTATGGTCGTATGATCACTAAATGCAGAAAATGATCATTTTTGCCTGTAAGAAAATAATGAAAAAGTGCTTGGTCCTGAAGTACCATACTTAAGCGCAATCGAGGCATTATTATATTTTGCAAATAATACATGATCTGATATCGCATTTGCAGTAAATGTGTTAGCAATATATAGTTTCAAACCAACCAGAAGACATTGGAATGGAATTAAACACATATTTTGATATCTCTGCGGAACTAGAGATATGGGGTTATATTATCAAAATGATACAGAATTCAAATTAATTGGATATGCAGATGCGGATATTTGTCGGATCCACATAAAGCACGATCCCAAACGGGATATGCATTCACTTATTATGGAGCTGCAATTTCATGGCGATCAACAAAACAAACTCTTACGGTAACATCATCAAATCATGCCGAGCTGATCGCCTTACACGAGGCGAGTTGAGAATGTGTTTGGTTACGATCAATGATTCAAACCAGAAGTACCGTGCTAATATTGATCGTGAAGTATCATATTAATAGCGTATAATGAACAATGAACATCCAAGGGGAAGTGTTATAAATAAATTAAAGTTATGGATGTTCATTTGCAACTCTTCACTAATTACTTCAAAACTCTCTTTAAAGATTTATGTTTTATCTCTTCTCATTTATCAATACAATTAATTTACAATGGCTTGTTATTTACATTTTCTATCTATAAATAGAGGATTGTAAGCTTATATTATACACACACAAAAAATATATGAATAAAAAATAGCCATATTTATACATTCTCAATATCTTATTTACTTTTCTTTTCTTTAATTTACAACAATAAGAAGAATTAATTCCTCACCACTACAAAATGGGATTAAATATTTTGAGAGAGCTGTTTTGACTTCATGCAAAGCACTAATTATATATTTTTCATTTTATTTCTATTGATTGTGTGTTGTATGAAACCAAACCAGATCTGCGCAAAATGTACCAATTGAATATGTGGTCCCATATATTTCCAAGCTAATCTGTCTATCCATAATATTTTTTCTGCATTTTCCTTAAATTGGTAGGCATCCTTTTACAAGTCGGTCGAAATCATGCTCAAATTAAAAAGCCATCAAGCCCCTAAAAAAAATCTTCAGAGGATTCATTTTGGGCAAAGCACAAGGAATAATACAAAAGGCAAGTTTCGCAAAAATATTCTGATGAGAGAAATAGTCACAATATATGAAATAATTTTAAGGAGGGAATTTCACATTTTGTTATTTTATTTAAAAAAAATTGTTCCTTTTTCAAAATTTTAAACAAAATACTATTGTGGTCTTTCTTTATCCTCTCCTTTCATTGACCACCTACTTATTTTTTTGTACTCTCTCCTTTTAATTATGGGATAAAGTTACAAATAATGAAAACACTACAAATAGAAAGAAATTAAGAAACAGGCACAAATTTATAAAGTACCATCAAAATCTAGCATAATTACAGAAAGGTTTTAGTGTCCATCAAACTAAAAATATGAATGTTCAGGGGCGGACCCAGTGTATTCCAGGGGGGCAGTTGCCCCCTCTGGATTTTGAGTTTTAGTGGAGATTTATTGGTTCCGACCGACTTTGTCCTCCTTGAAATTTTTTTTGCCTCCCTTTGGACGTTTGAGTTGTTATTCGGGTTAAATTTAGGATTAAAATTGAAATAAATTTGTTGAATTTTGATTGGTAATTAGAATTATAAGTCAGAGTATCAGAAATTATAAGTCAAAGCATTGGAAAGTATAAGTTAAAACATTATTTTTTATCGAGTACTCAATTGGTTAATGGATTTAGATCCGATTCAATATTTTTTTGCCCTCCTAACGAAAATCCTGGATCCGCCCCTGTGAATGCTACAAGTATTCCTCAAATAGCAAAATTAAGCATAGGTCATTTAGATTTCTTTTAATTCATCTAATAAAAAATTGAGTCGCTTCTAATATTATAAGGTAATTTTTAACAACAATAGTATATGAGCGTAACTGCGGCTGTTATGAAATGATCCGGCGCTTCTGATTTTGTTTCATGAACTGTCATTTTCTTTTATTTATTATTACGTTGCCAAGTTGTCAACTGTGTGGTTAAATTTAACACGTGAGAAAACAAGTTCAATATAGCAACAACTACGAGGCATTTACGAAACATGGATTTTGACTTTATCCACATTAATTAATAAAAACAAATGAGCCAGCTGCTCAGCTATATAATGAAGGTTTCAACTAACATTAACTAACATTAGAAGCAACACAGCCAGCATTAATTAAAAGAAAAAGGAATAAGAGCATCTACAATGATAATTTCTTTTAAATTACTAATTTGATGTGTCAATTGCTAATATAATTATTGGGTTGTAGATCAATTTCTAAAAGGCAAATTTACTTATAAAGCAAACGATTTTTTTTTGACATGCTGGTACTCTCTCTTTCCTATTGGCTCTGACTCCTTTGTTCTCTTTCCTATTGGTTCTGACCCAATTTTTGGGATGGAGGGGTTAAGAAATTAAAAAGAACTTAATTTTTAAATAGTGTTTTACAACTGTTTTTAATTTTTTACGGATTGCTGGGTTGGAGATGCTCTAAGAAAAAGAACTTTACCAAAAGTCAAACTGTAATTTGTTGAATAAAATCATAGCAAATAAACACTATTTCGTACATTCTTTTAAGTTCATAATATATGCCAATTCTTAAAAAAAGGAAAAAGAATAACAATAGGAAAATAAACACTAGTTGTTTTAATTTTTTGACGGGTGAATCTAACTTATAATAAAGTTTAAAATTACACATATATATCTTAATATATATTCAACGGTTAAAATTATGAGAAAAGGTTTTGATACCCAGCTCTTCATTTCCGGATTATCCCCACAACAGTTTTCATGTACTTCCAACAGGTTTTAACTGTCCACGCAGGCCCCACCTTCTAAAGCCACCATCCCTCATCTCTCTGATCTCTTTCTCCCTTCAACTTTTATCCAAACTTTTTTTCGATCTCTTTTCCGATCTATTTCTCCTGAAAACTAAAATCACTATTCTCTCCGGTATGGTGAAGCCGTCCGTATATCCTCTCTCTCTTACTCTTGGCACCACCTCTGGACCTTCCTTCCAAGCCTCGAAGTTATCCCTTGTCGGACGACCAAAACGCCTCTCAACTCGCCGAATCCTGCTGGTTCCCTTTCTCTACTTCATTCTCTACTTCAAGATCTGTAACACTTTGGCGCTGATCAATCAGTGTTTAATTTCTCTTATTCGTGACCTTGATCGTATGGAGGAAGGATTAAACTAGATATGTGAGGCATTGGCGTCAGAGGAGAAAGGGATAGTTGCTTCATTTACAAGGCTCCCCGGATAGGTAAGGATTAGACTAGATCCCCCGTACTAGGTTGGTCTCTCTCCGTTGAATCATGTTCTTCCCTTTCCTTTGACGAGTGAAATCTTGAACTAATAGCACCGGTGATCTCCCAAGTACTATATATTTGTGTTTCATGTATGGCATAATTTTAGAAATTTCAGAAAATATAGTGTTAATTTTGACATAATTTCAGAAATTTCAGTAAATAGATGAAGTGCCGATGCAGATTTTTAAATTTCCCTTGATTAAACTGATTTCGTAAATTTCAGATAATCTACAAAATCCATATAAATAGTCTAGATCCATCAATGTCATAATTTCATAAATTTTGCATCAAGTACTATACCCTATTTTCATGTATTGAGAGGACATGGACACGTATAGAGCTGGCAGGTCCAGTAATTTTCTTCTCATTTGTGCTGCTTTTAAATATTGCTTTGAAGGTTATGTGTTTTATGTTGACTTGTTTTTTCTATAACAGTAAAGTTTTAATTTCTCATGGTTAGCAGTTTAATTGGGAAATTAGCGACGGTAGTGACGGTGACATTCGACGGCAGCGACAGTGACGCGCGATGGCAGCGACGGTGATGTGCGACGGCAGCGACGGTGATGTGCGACGGCAGCGACGGTGACGCTTGACGACAATGACGGTGACGCGCGACGGCAGCGATGGTCACGCTACAGCTTCGTCCCTCTCGGAGCCGATTTAATTTTGATTTCAGACCTCAATTTCCTTGAATATCGAAGTGGTTTTGATTTCAGACCACGGCTTCGATTTTCACTCGTCAAAGGATTTGAAATGTATTAAACTATTACATGATCTACTTAACAGTTTTATAGGATATGTCAGTTATTTTACAAGTTTTATACAATAGTTTTATAAGATGTATCAGTTACTTTACATGTTTCATTTAATAGTTTTTCAGGTTTCATGCAATAGTTTTATAGGATATATCAGTTATTTTACAGGTTTCATGCAATAATTGTATAGGATGTATCAGTTATTTTACATGTTTCATGCAAAAGTTTTATATGATGTATCAGTTATTTTATAGGTTTTATGCAATAGTTTTATAAGATATATCAGTTATGTAGGATATATATAACAATTTACAGTATGGATGCAGTTTATAAATGATGCAATTTATAGGATATATATAACAATTTTACATTATATGTGCAACAGTTTACAGTATTCACTTTGGTTAATCATAGTTACAGGATCTGTTTAACAGTGTTATTGGTTTAAATTTCCAGTAGTTATGTAATAAGTTTACAGGATATATGCAGAGTTTAACAGTTGTACTGATTTAAAATTTCAGTATTTATCTAGTAAGTTTACAGTATTGATGCAGTTTATTACATTATGTATTAGTCAGATGTAAATGTTATGTATTAGACAGTTTTTACTATAATTAACTTAGGTTACAATATTCACTTTAGTTTACAGGATATATGCAGTGTTTAACAGTTGTACTAATTTTGCAGTTTACATCTGTTAATTTTATAGGTTGAATTTGCTAATTTACAGTATTGAAGTTTTGTAGTTCACATATGTTGTTTTTATAGTTTGCATCTGCTAATGGTTCATAACTCCAATTTATAACCTTGTTTATTTTTTTTTTTGCAGGATGATATTTCGAAAGAACGTGTGGTTCTAGCGATGAAGCTTCTCACTCATCCAAATAACGTGCACCAGAGGGTTATGAAGTGACAAACGCCATTTTTGTATTGATGGTTGTGAACAATTAACCTTGTTTATTGAAGTCTTGTTTGTGGTTGTAAACAATTATTGTTTGTGGTTGTGAACAGTTGTTGGTTGCTACTGTTAGTTTATGGTTGTGAACAGTTAATTTTTGTGATTAGTGAAATTTTATAGTTTGCATATGTTATTTTGATAGTTTCAGGTGTCTATTTTACAGTATTGAAGTTTTGCAGTTCACATCTGTTAGTTTTACAAGTTGTATCTGCTAATTTTACAGTATTGAAGTCTTTGTAGTTCACATATGTTAGTTTTATAGTTTGCATTTGCTACCTTTATAGTATTTAAGTCTTATTTTACATGATATAGATCCATATATAAATATTAATAATTGAAGAAAAAAATTACGAAAAAAAAATTACAAAAAAAATAAAAAAAATTTTAAAATTTTAATTTCGAAAAAAGAAAATTTTAATTTTGATGAAAAAATTAATTTTGTACAATTTTAAGTGTTATTTGTAAATAACTACAAGTTTGAAAAGTGGTTTGTTTTTTAAACCTTCTAGAAGTCATCAGTTTTCAAGTACAGCTGAAAGTACAGTATTTTTGCAAGTTGCTAACTGTTTGCAACTAACTTGGAGACCACTTCCAACTAATTGCATTGTTAGATTTTTAAATTATTTATTATACATGATTTGTTGTTGAAGTTACAGTATTAGTTATAGTGTTTTACAGTATTCGCGCAAATCAAATGACAGTTTTTTTGGGAAAAAACTGGGGAAAGAAACTTGGGGACAATTAGTCGCTTCCTAAAATTATAACTTAAGTGGTATTATTTTTTCTTTCTTTTTGTCCAATTTTTTTTATCAAATATACAAATCTAGAAATAAGAAATATTCTCTATTGGAAAATACTCAATTGATACAAATATTGAAAATGTTTTCAATTTTTTTTAAATTAACGATTGTTATTAGTATGTACGATAAACTATATTGTACATTAAAATTTAGATGCAAATTAGAATTTTATCTCTTTTTCAGTTCTTATAGAAATCTGAATTTTGGCTCTAATTAGATGCTCAACCATAATAAGAAGAAAAGGCAAATTTAAAGCTGATCCAATAACTAGCTTGAGTAGCTTCCATCATGACAATTTCTCTTCCACTATAGGATGTGAACACTTTTAAAATTGTGTCGCGTTCATATCCAACATGATGCTAGCACATGTGTCATAGTAAAATTTAAATTGAAAATGACATGTTATATAGGGTCGTGTCATTCAGAGTGCTAAAGTAACTTTTCCAGAAGCTGAAATTTTTGTTTTTTTTTTTTTTTTTTTTTTTTTTACTTTTACATGGATGTTTAGTGCAACTCAAACTAAAATGTACATCTTATTACAACGTGGTCGCAACAACAAGTTATAGATAATGCACGGATATTCAGACATTCAGTCCAGGGGCGGATCTAGGATTTTCGTCGGGGAGGCAAAAAAATATCGAATCAGGTTCAAATATCTAATCGGGTTTAAATCCATTAGCCAATTGGGTACTCGACAAAAAACAATGCTTTGACTTGTAATTTCTGATGCTCTGACTTATAATTCTAATTATCAATCAAAATTTACCAGATTTATTTCAATTTTAACCCTAAATTTAACTCGAATTACAAATTAAACGTCCAGAGGGGGGCAAAAAAAATTCCAGGGAGGCAAAGTCGGTCGAAACCGATAAATCTCCACTAAAATTCAAAATCCACAGGGGGCAGCTGCCTCCCTCTGGATGACTCTGGGTCCGCCCCTGATTCAGTCTTTTTGACTAGAAATCAAGGTTTGAAAAATACATAATTGTCCGATTCTTTGACTTGAAAATCTTATGAAAGCAAGTCTGAAATAATTAATTAATGACAAAGAAAAGGGAGAATTATTGTGTTTCCTGGTATCCCAACAATTTTGCCTTAAATAATACTGGTGGAATAAATAGAGAGATTTTTGTATACACGGTTGATCCGGTGACCCCAAAAGTCAAAAGCTTGTACCAGTAACAGTATGCACCGGGTATGCACTAATATAAAGAATTTCAAATGAGGTAGTTAACTTGTTATTTAGACTGGCACATATTTTGGTCCGATTTAAGATTTCATTTTATAATGTAACAATGGCAGTGTTGAAATTTTCGAAACATGTTACTTTATAATATGCTTCAATTTGATCAGAGCCACTTGATCCGCTTACGTTATCCAATAAACCGAATTGTATGTAAAATCAAACACTACGATTGAATCAGAATTATATGGTTGCATCAAAGTACTTGCATGCGAATAGGATACAGGAAATGAGACTAATCAACCCGCATAAATCAAGCATCAATTCGAATGAACACAAAGCACAGAAGAGGAAATTAAGAAACAAAACTCAGCTATATAATACTCATTGATTTAATACATTAATAAAGCATCGTACAATGCAACAAAATCTACTTGTTTGCATACAACCACTGATCAGTCTTTGTGGCATCTATTTCACAAAATCTCTAATTAGGATTTAGGAGCACCTATTTGCAACGCCTCAACTACTCTGTTTTTCTATTCCAGTTTTTTACGCCCCTGAATCTCCAATTCTTCTAATTTGTTGTCCAAGAAAAAGATTACGAAATCGAGCATAATCTGTTGTTACCGGTGAACACAATAATCTGGGTGCACTTGTTTGGAAATTGTCGGATAAAACTTGGAACCTAGCTCAAATTTCTCCGTTGATTTCATGCAACAGGTTGCTCTGGAAACTCCTCCGGTAACAAATTTAAACAACATATAGAGAATATGTGCTTTAATCTGACCTCTCCTTGACGAGCGATGCTTCCCTGGTTGCTTCTCTTGGCATGCTGCCATAGACACTGTTAGAGAGAGACGAGAGAGACGAGAGAGAAAAAGAGAAGTGTGCGAGAGAGAGAAAGAGAGAGAGACGGAGGAGAAATTGAGAGACTGCAGTTATTTAAAACCTGAAAAGGAGAGGGAGAAGGCCATCTCAGTAACTCTAACAATAGAGATGTTCTTGTTACATCTGGACCGTGCATTTCCGATCAAACAGTTCGTATCTCAGATATCTCTCCATTTGTCGGCATTATGAATGTAATGGAGAGGATGGAGTGGGTCTTGGACTGATTTGGGTATCTTGGAGCCGAAGTATGGAACAATGGATGTCAACTAAAGATCAGATACAGACATACAAGACATACAGTAATAGCAAAAAAAAATTGAATGCCAGATGGAACCATTTCATTTGCTGAATGACATAAAGATATCTGGGAGTGTGACAAGTGTTAGCTGTTAACAACTGGTGTATATTGCTCCACAACTTAACATCCTCTCCATTATCAACACAACGGATTTTCTATAATAGTCTCATCTTCAGCCTTAGTCACTTGTCAGATTAGTTTTTGTACCATCTGATTTGAAGTAGAATTATGAGCATGAATTTTGTTCATGACAACAAAATATTAATGTAAGTTTCTAGGAGTATATTAGCTATAATTTGATCATCTGGATATATTGTGTGAACAATATGTATAGATATAATGTATATATGAAGCGTAATTATTTGTGAATAAACTGACATTCTCAAAATTTGTTACCTACAAGCTGAATAAGGGATTTAAAATCAAATAAAATTAATGTACGAGTTTGAAAACAAATTCATTTTTCAACCACGTACAAACCCATAAGTTTGTGGAAAGCACTAGAACCATTCCCTGCTCCGGTACACTGGTACTGGAGAGGAAAGAACTACCGCATGGCACTTTTCGAAAAACATAAAGAAGAATATTTTCTCTTCTCACTTTGCATTACGATAGCCTTTAATTATGGCGTCATTTTCAGGAACTAAATAAACTTTATTCACAAATCATCCAGCATTGCAACGTTGAACATGTGAACTGTGAAGAGCAACGATGATGGTACTTACTGCTTACCAATGGCGAGTAGGGATTGATTATGCAAATAATTTTCTTTTTAAAGATAGGTTATAAATGTGGGGCTACTAAACATAAATAAAGGAGCAGGAAGAATTCAGTGAATATGAACGCCTAAAGCAAGTCAACTAATTAGTAATGAATGGAGTGGACCAATGGGGCATGCATGGTGGGTCCTAGTTCCTTAATTACAGCCTTGCAAATGTACCTGATTTATTTCTAGATGTTTTTTTCAGGACCTTCTAGAATCTAGATCCTGTTGAATTTTGAGAGAGATAAAACTGATGGAAATTGAAATCTCTGTTAAGTTTATTGTGATTGTACAGTGTTGCTTATATAGCAAAGAGAAAGAAAAAGACGTTAGAATTTCTAACGGTAGCCTAGTACTGTACTGTAGCCTACTGTAGCCTATAAAATCAAAAAAGGAAAAAGTAGAGTAACTTTTCTAACTAAGTTTAGTTGCTCCTTTTTAATCCTATTATAGCAAATGATGAACTTAAATCTGATGCTATTATGTAGCCCCTTAATCCTAATTATTTTCTACACTTCCCTCAAGTTAGGCGTGTAGATATCGATCAACCCTAACTTGCTTAAATTTTCTTCAAATGGTTTCCGTTCTAAGCCCTTGGTGAAGATATCCGCCAATTGTTCTTCGCTTCTTACAAAAGGGGTTTCAATTTCTTTTCCTTGAATTTTTTCTCTAATGAAGTGGCAATCCACTTCGATGTGTTTGGTTCTTTCATGGAAGACCGGATTAGTTGCTATGTGTCGAGCCGCTTGGTTATCAAAAACATCTTCATGGTTCTTGAATTTTAATTCCAATATCCGCAAGAAGTTGTTTGATCCAAGTTAACTCGCTTGAGGTTGATGCCATGGCTCGATACTCCGCCTCGGCGCTTGATCGTGCCACAACACTTTGCTTCTTGCTTTTCCATGTGACTAAATTTCCGCCTACAAACGTGCAAAATCCGGTAGTTGATTTTCTATCAAAGCTACGGCCCAATCTGCATCGGAATAGCCACACACATCATTAGAATTGTTACATTTCATAACTATTCCTTTCCCGGGTGTCCCCTTTTAAATATTTTAAAATTCTATGTATAGCCTCTAAATGTGGTGTTCTAGGTGCATGCATGAATTACTAATTTGGCTCACCGAAAAAGAAATGTCGGGTCGTGTTCCCGTTAGATAAATTAATTTTCCTACAAGTCTTTGGAAATGATTTATGTCTTCTAACGGTTCACCATCCTCTATATTTAATTTATATTTGCTATCTATTGGTGTAGATGCCGGTTTGCTCCCTAATTTTCCGGTTTCCTTTAATAGGTCAAGTGTATATTTTCTTTGTGAAATAAATAGTCCCTTGGTGTGAATGTGCTATTTCTATTCCTAAAAAATATTTTAGCAAACCCAAGTCTTTGATGTCAAAATTTTCTTTTAATTGCATTTTTACCTTTTTAATTTCTTCCAAATTGTTTCCGGTAATTATTATGTCATCTACATATACTAGAATTATGGTTGTGAACATACCACTAATTTTAGTAAACAAGGAGTGATCGGCATTGCTAACTTTAAAACCGCAAGAAATTAAATATGAGCTTAGTTTGCCATACCATGCCCGTGGAGATTGCTTTAGTCCGTAGATTGATTTTTTTAACCTACAAACTAGGTTAGAATTGTTTTCTTCTTTATGGCCGGGTGGAAGCGTCATATATACTTCTTCTTCAAGTGTTCCTTGAAGAAAAGCATTCTTGACGTCCATTTGATGTAAGGTCCAATTTTGGTTTACCGCTATAGAGAATAAAATCCTAACGGTATTCATTTTGGCTACGGGCGCAAATGTTTCTTGATAATCTATACCGTATGTTTGAGTGTAACCCTTTGCCACTAATCGTGCTTTATGTCTTTCAATAGTGCCATCACTATTAAATTTAATCTTATAGACCCATTTGCACCCTACGGGTTTCTTTCCCTCGGGTAGTTGTACGACTACCCATGTTTCATTTTTTTGTAAGCTTGGAGTTCTTCCTCCATTGCTTTGCACCATATAGATTGGTTTTTTGCTTCCTCATATTATTTGGTTCACTTTCTTTAGAAATTGAGGTCAAATAGGTTTGATATTGGGGTGTGACATTTTCATAAGACAAAAAATTTTGAATTGGATATTTTACCTCATATGTTACAAAGTCCCGTAATCTAGTGGAGGTCGAGGTGTTCGATTTGACTTCTCAATGGTGTCATTTCGGCTTCTTCCCCCTCACCTTGAGAGGTCTCTTCTTCTTCCTCATTCTCATTAATCATTTCATTTTCGTTTCTATTTCCAAATTTTTTTCTTCGGAATTGTAAACAAATGGAAATGAAAACTCATTTGGTTTCTTTGATCATCGGTCTCCTTTTCTAATTTTTTGTAATATGGCTCATTTTCTTGGAATGTCACATCTCTCGAAATATAGAGTTTTTTATTAACCGGATCATAACACTTATAACCCTTTTTTTGAGATGAATATCCCAAGAAAATAGCTTTGATTGATGTGTAATCCAATTTGTGTTGTTTGTTTTTGTGCACGTAGCATGTACATCCAAATACCCGTAAGTGACCAATATTGAGTTTTTCTTGGTAAAGAATTTCTAGTGGGCTTTTTAAATTTAAATTGGCACTTGGCAATCGATTAATTAAGTATGTTGCGGTGAGAACGGCATCCGACCAAAAGTTATTGGAACATTGTTTTGAAATAGAAGTACTCTTGTTACTTCGAGTAAATGTCGATTTTTCCTTTCCGACACACCATTTTGTTGGGGTGTATAAACCACAAGTTGTTTGATGCAAAATTCCTTTTGTTTGAAAAATTTGTGAAATTTTGGTTTATGAACTCCGTTCCATTATCACTTCTAAAGGTTTTAATTTTTTGCATCATATTGATTTTCTACAAAAATATAAAATTCTTGAAATTTAGAGAATACTTCACTTTTATTGTTTAGTAAATATAGCCATGTTACTCTAGAAAAATCATCTATGAATAAGACAAAATATTTGTAGCCATTATATGATTCAATTGGGGCGGGGTCCCAAACATCCGAATGTATTAACTCAAAGGGTTTTTGCTTTTACAATAGGATAAGCTAAACGGTAATCTCGTATGTTTTCCTAATTTGCAAATTTCACAACTACTACAATCTAGTTGTTTGAAATCAAAAATACATTTCAAAATCTTATCGGAGGGATGCCCAATTCTCTTATGCCAAAGAGTGCCTAATTCTTCTTCTTTTCTAATGTTGAAGTTGCATTTTTCTTACTCAACATATAAAGCCCATTTTCTAAAAATCCTTCACCAATGATACTCTTTGTTATCCATTCCTGAAAAATCACATTTTTGGATGTAAATGTAATTTCACAATTTAATTCATGTGTGAGTTTACTAATGGATAACAAATTTGATGTACAACCTTCTACATGTAAAACATTTGTATAATTTTTGAAAGGAGACTAATTGAACCATTTTCTAATATTTCCATTTTTTTCACCATTTGCAACAATTACAAATTGTTTGGTATCAAATTTTTTGTAATTGTTTAACAAATTTTTATTTCCGGTCATGTGGTCAGTTGAACCAGAATAAAGTATCCAATTTGAATTTCTAAAATTTTGAGCAAGGTTTGTAATTATACCAGAGTTCTTCTGATTTTTTTCTTCAAGCATCACAGAAAGCTGCGTATAAAGTTGCCGCATTTGATCCAGAGAGAAGTTGGTTTCTATTTTCCTTTCCTGGCGGATCGGATTCTCCTTCAACCCGCTCCCCTCTTTCATTTTCTTTCTGTGCCGCGTAGCCCCTTCTCTCTTCGTGAGGGTTCTCTCCCTTGTCGCCGAGAGTCTCCCCCTCTGGTGAACCCGCCGCCTCCACCGCCGCGCCTGCCCTTTGGCCGGAGATGGGGGTGAAGGCACCAACACTCCTCTCTTTTGTGCCCTTCCTTTTTGCAGAAATCGCATCGATTGCTGTGTTGGCTGCCTCGATTATCCGGTCTAGGGTTGGGCCGAGCAGTGAAGGCTTTGGATTCGGGGTTATCAGTTGGCTGAGAACCCATCACCACTCGTCTCGTCTCTTCCCTTTCAACCATCCCGACAACTTCGTCGAGAGATGGCAGCTCACCCATGAGAAGGATCTGTGATCTCACCCCCCTCGTAGCTTGAATCAAGCTTGGCCAGGAAAGTGAAGATATCATCTTGCTCTTCCCTTTTCTTGATTTCTTCGATATCGGCTGTGAGGGGACGGTATACTCTAATCTCATCTTTCTTTTTTTGGATTTGGCTGAATAGCTCGGTTACGGTTTGATTTTGTTGTTGCAATTGGTGGATTTCTTGTTGAAGTTGATAGATGAGAGAGTAATTTTTCTTTTTTTCCATACATTGTCTCGGCCTTGACCCACATCTCTCGAGCTGTGTCTAGATAGGTCATGAGATCAGAGATATGGGGTTCCATTGTTGCCAATAGCCAGCTTATGACAAGGTTGTCGCTTTTTCTCCATTCTGATATTGCCTTTTTTTCTTCTACTGTTGGTTCTGTTGGTTTGCTGGCTTTTGGCTTTGTTGTTTCACCAGAGACATATTCGAATTTGTCTCTGCCAATGAGACCAAAGGTTACTTGTCGTGCCCAGAGATGGTAATTTTTGCCATTTAACAGCACACCTGTAAGTCTTTCGGTTTGTTGTGACATTTTTGGATTTTTTCGGTTTTCTGTTCTCTGATAGGAACTGATACTGCCTTGAGCTTGAGATTTGATGATTTGTTGGACTGGTACAGTTCTTGTTATCTGTCCAGTGATTGGGTTGCCTATTTGGCGTTTGATTTGGAGCAAGATCAAGTCCGCTCTGATACCATGTTGAATTTTGAGAGAGATAAAACTGATGGAAATTGAAATCTCTGTTAAGTTTATTGTGATTGTACAGTGTTGCTTATATAGCAAAGAGAAAGAAAAAAGACGTTAGAATTTCTAACGGTAGCCTAGTACTGTACTGTAGCCTACTGTAGCCTATAAAATCAAAAAAGGAAAAAGTAGAGTAACTTTTCTAACTAAGTTTAGTTGCTCCTTTTTAATCCTATTATAGCAAATGATGAACTTAAATCTGATGCTATTATGTAGCCCCTTAATCCTAATTATTTTCTACAGATCCTCTCTCTCGCCAGTCCAGTTGAATTCTGATCCCATAATTTGATGTTGGACTAACCGGAAGTTGCAAAAATTACTTTAAAAAGGAAAATTTTCTAGTATGTCCAAGTAAATTTTTAAAATAGTCAATTTTTTCATAAAAAATTATAATATTTGATATTCTCATAAAAACTTAATATTTTTTTCATGAGTGAGGCTATGGCACTATGCATAGCACAGATTGATTGGTCCGTACTATGGATCAATGTTTTTGTTTTTAAAATTCTAACGGCTGATCCGAACCGTGCAACATAGTCTCCGTATATGTACTTGTAAAAAATAGTAAAAAATTTCTAAATAATGTAAAATTTATTTTACAAGTACATATTAAGTTCTAAAAATATAAAATTTATTTTACAAGTACATACTCATATGGAGACTATGTTGAACGGTTCGAATTGACTATTAGGACTTTCAAATAAAAAATTTGAGTCCATAGCGCAGACCAATATGCGCTATGCATAGTACCATAGCCTTACTCTTTTTTCTTATCTCCTTTTATTTATTTAATTTTTATTTAATATTTTAAAATAAATTTGACAAATATACTCTTGCATGCTACGTTAGCATATTACACAACCATTGGAGACATCCATTTAGATTTCTCTGTGTAGTGATTTAAAATACGATCAATAAATTAATTTATGAGATGAACTGTTGATAAATTAATCAATAAGAAAGTGCGATGAATGGATATACTTTTACAAATTGTACCCTGTACTTCACTCTTTTTCTTTTTCCTTTTTATTACCAAATTAAGCAACGGTAATAACAATTTGAATATATATAATCCTTACCGTAACTTCTAAAATATAAGTCAAGTATCGATAAAGCTTAATACTCAATTAAATACACAGAAGAATAAGAATAACCTTTTTTGTTTGAATGCAATTAATTGTTCATTATAGAGCTCGTGGTTCGACATAATTTTTGTGATAGTCCCAAATTAAACAATTTAGGAGAATTTGAGCTAAATTGGTTGGAAGGCCCAAAATTTTTATCTATAACACACGATCCATTGAAAATTCAAATCATAGCCTTATTTTTGCAAAGATTTCAAATATATTCGGTTTGCTAATTAATTCAGCGGGACAGATCTTATTCGGCTAGATGAATTATATAACGGGTCATTTACATACTCAATTCTTCCATAAGAGTTTATAAACTGATCTGGCCTGCTGGATTATTTTGCGAACCTGAGTATATTTTGAATCCCGGCAAAAATAGATATATGATTTGAATTTTCAATGAACCAGCTGTTATAGATAAAATTTTCTGAAACTCGGGTGTTCGGAGTCAGTTCATATGAGGCTCTACTGACATAGCTGGATCTTAAATAACACTGAGCGATTGGGGCTCAATTGGAACGTGCATCCTCTGCATTAATTCAAAAGAGAATTTTTTGAATTAATGAATCTCAACCATCTTATTTTAAACGGAGCTAATTCGGCTCTTACCTATAACATAAGGGGCCTTTCAATATTGTGCAGATCTAATTCGCACGATTTTAAAACAGATCAGACGGTTGAAATTCATTAACTCAAACAATTCCCTTTTGGAGTTAATACAGAGGATACGAATTCGCTGAATTGGGGATTGACGGGCACTTTCTTTATCTTAAATATTCATAGATCTTAAATATCATAAATTCTGACGAAAAAATCGCTCGAATGCT
This sequence comes from Carex parvula, assembly GCA_025461045.1. NCBI lineage: Eukaryota > Viridiplantae > Streptophyta > Magnoliopsida > Poales > Cyperaceae > Carex > Carex parvula. Next base: position 36,165 of record JAJGRW010000049.1, on the reverse strand, counting down.
AAAAATCAAAATAATTGGGGATTGTCTGTAGAGGATATAAAAATGATGTAATTTGGCAATATAATGGCTTGCTTTACCGATTGCAATTAATCCTTGATATTGTCTCTCACTAATTCGCAAGGAACAAAAGGAGGTGCAAAAAGATGTTGTCTTGTGGTGTGGTTTCCTTTTAAGACGGTACTTTTTGCAAGGTAATTTCGTATGCCCATAGCGCCGAAATATTTATTTATAACATTTAAAAAAATAAATTAACTAAATAATCATCGTTTCTGGTCAATTTTAAATCTAACACGGCCGCAGAATGCCGGAGCGGACCCGTATGCCCCCAGAATGCCGGAGCGGACCCCTACAGAAGCCTATAAAAGGGGCCGCTGGTTTCGGATTTCATATCATTTCAAAGAAGTTTCAATCCCTTCGACCTCGGGTAAGTTTTCTTCTTCTTCTCTAGTTTTAATTTTTAGTGTAGAGTAGTAATTAGGTTTAGGTTTAGGGTTTAGGATTAGGGTTTAGGTTTAGAGTTTAGATTTAGCATTTAGAATTAGATATTAATTTAAGATTTAGAATTAGAATTGCACCCAAATTTAATTAGAATTGTACCCAAATTTAATTAGAATTGCACCCAAATTTAATTAGAATTGCACCCAAATTTAATTAGATTGTACCCAAATTAATTATAATTGTACCCAAATTTTATTAGAATTGTACCCAAATTTAATTAGAATTGCACCCAAATTTAATTAGAATTGCACCCAAATTTAATTAGAATTGCACCCAAATTTAATTAGAATTGCACCCAAATTTAATTAGATTGTACCCAAATTTAATTAGATTGTACCCAAATTAATTATAATTGTACCCAAATTTAATTATAATTGTACCCAAATTTAATTAGAATTGTACCCAAATTTAATTAGAATTGTACCCAAATTTAATTAGAATTGCACCCAAATTTAATTAGAATTGTACCCAAATTTAAACCGGACTTTTACCAAAATCTCATATTTGACCAAAAATTATCCAATACAGCATGACATCCAGTAGAGATAGACCATCCTCCAGTAGGGGTACACAGCATGGCCCTCCAGCCACGCCATACGAGATGTCTCAGTACATTGAGACAGCGTTGGCGGATGTTCCGGGTATCTGGAGTCGCACCGACAGGGTCAGTGACTTCTTGTGGTACCCGAATGCGGAGCATCGGATTTTAGAGGCTACCACTGGGGTAAGTAAATTTGTCATCCCGAATTTTTTATGAATGAACTTGATCTGATTATTTAATTAAATGCAGGGTTTGGATGCGGTTACGGTTCGTCACAACCGTACTCATCTACGGTACCAGCCGGCGTACGGGGGGGGTTTACGCTCGATGGGATTGTACCAGATATCCCAGATGGCCGAGGAGAATGCTGACGAGGGTTTATCTTCTGGCCTCGTTGAGCGATGGCGTCCCGAGACGCACAACTTTCATCTCCCCCATGCTGAGATGACAGTCACCCTACAGGACGTCAGTTGCCTGTGGGGTATGACTATTATCGGGGAGCCGGTCACGGGCGTCGAGTATGGAGACTTACGGGCATTGTGCGCGGAGCTGTTGGGGATCTCGCACGAGGATCTCTAGAAAGAGAAGAAGAGAGGTGAGAAGACCGTGGTCTCGCCCAGCTGCATCAGCTTGGCAAAGCTGCGGGCGAGATTCAAGGATTTTTCGGATCGACCAGATCAGGTATTTGCTTGTACAAGATTTAATTTAAATATTATTATATTTATTTTCTTATAAGTAATGTTTTAATTTAAATCTATGACAGGTGGTTGTTGACCGACACCTGCGCGCCTATATTTTGGAGATGATCACCTGTCGGTTGTTTTCGGATTCGCATGGAGATCAGGTGCGGCTGTGCTACCTCGACCTGACCTTCTGGACAGACCACAGTTTTTAGTCCTCGGGTCCAGCAGACATCCGAGATTGAGGAGGTTCGCCAGGAGCCGGTTCAGTCTACGGATGTCGAGGCAGACGACTCTGCATCCTCCGCAGATACTGACGAGACGCCACTATGCAGGCGGGGTCGGGGGTTTAGGAAGAAGAAGGCGAGGACGGTGTTTAGTCCAGAGCCGTAGATTTTCATTTGTTGTACTGTTAGATGTTTTGTTAGATTCTTATTTGTAGTATTGGTAGATGTTTTGTCAGATACTTATTTATTTCGTTGATTAGTTTCTTGTTTGTTTGATTTTGTTGTTATTTATTTATTTTGTTGATTTCATTATCTCAGAGTACACAAAAGAATTTCAAAGAAACCACATATCTAAAATATCTAAAATATTTCAAACGAACGACATATCTAAAATACGATACGACCAAAAATCAATTTAAACCACATTCGAAACTAAATAACTCTTAACAAATTATAATTTCGTAAAATAAAAAATAAAGGGTCCGCTCCGGCATATAGCGGCCCCAGGGACAGCTCCGGCATTCTGCGGACCCGTATGAGGGTCCGCTCCGGCATTCTGCGGTACCCCCCATATGGGTCCGCTCCGGCATTCTGCGGCCGTGTTAGATTTACAATTGACCAGAAACAATGGTTATTTGGTTAATTGATTTTCTTAAAATGGTATAAATAAAAATTTCGGGCCCATAGCGTCGACATTTTTATTAATATCCGAAGTTAATTACAAATTAATTATTATACTCACGTTTTCCGACTTTTGCCAAAAATATCCAAACCGGCTATAAAATGGCCGTTTCTTAACTTTTTTTTTAGAGATACTATGAAGAGCAAGATAATGAAATCTAACACTGAAAATTCAAATTTTTTGTTTAAATTATTTGTTAGATTACTTCTTTTGATATATAATTAGCATATTTACTTGAAATTATATTGAAATTACACTATATTAAGTTAAATTACACTAAATTACATTAACTTACGCTAAAATATGATAAATTACGCTAAATTACATATGAATATGGACGATATTTTCACTGAAAAGGCGAAAAACGACGACGAAACTTCAAACAACCATAAAACGGGGCTCGAGTGTCCGATTTCAGCAAATGACCACTTTTCGAAAAGCTTGCGAAAAGACGCATGCGTCCGTGCTAGCTATGCTATGCCAAATTTTAAATTTTAGAATTGCCAAAAAACAAAGGGAAGAGCCTCAAAACTTGTGTTGAAATTTCCAATTAAGATTTTCATTTCTATTATTCAATCTAAGTAGCTCAGTAAATTAGTTACATAATGAACTTGTAGAATACTAATGTTTACAATTTTGGAATATTTTTCTATTTTTTATGATTCATGAAAGATAACACAAAATCGGTCTACTTTAGCGTAATTTTACGTATGATACGTCACGTCCCGAGGGGGCAGCGGGCCTTAAGGGAACTGGTCCTGGAGATTGGGCTCGTCCCGTTTCAAGCAAAACAGGCCTAGACTGTAAACACGCGTGGAGGTGGTGAGGTATCAGCGCTCTAACCCTTCAGATACCTCTTATTAGTAATAAATGCGATCCTCTTTAATGGAGAATTTTCTGTCTTAAATAGGGGGCGCCTTACTGTAGCGGGGTCTTGTCATTATTAATGACGAGGGTCCGCATAATAGCTGAGGGCGCCCGCATAATAGGCGGTGATATTCGCATAATTTGGCGGTGACGCAAAGTCAGTATTGGGCTGGGCCTTTTGATCAAGGCCCAATCCGACTCCACTAGCCAAGTTGTCTTAATCCGAACAGTGAGGCCTTATGTCGGTCTTCTTTAGCCGTTCGGCATTTAGGCTTCAGGCCTTGTTCTGCTCGATCTCGGGCTGGCCCCGGGAGGGGTCCGAGTCCCAACTGTCTTTGGTCTCGGGTTGGCCCCGAGAGGGGGTCCGAGTCCCGGACTGTCTTTTAGGCCGTAGCCTGTATTGTGTGTCTTGCTTTGCTTTATTTTGGGCTGGCCCTTTGTGGATTTGAGTCCAAAATGCTTTATGGGCCGGACTTGGGCTCATTAAGGGCCATTGATATATGGACCTATCAGCGTAGTTTAGCGTAATTTACCGTATTTCAGCATAATTAGCGAAGTTATTGTAATTTAGCGTAATTTAACATAATTTAGTGTAATTTAGCGTAATTTAACGTAATTTCAAGTAATCTAGTGTATTTTAGTATAAATATGCTAATTATAAATCAAAAGAAGTAATCTAACAAATAATTTAAACAAAAAATTTGAATTTTCAGTGTTATATTTCATTATCTTGCTCTTCATAGTGTCTCAAAAAAAAAAAAAGAGGAAGCCGGCCATTTATGGCCGGTTTGGACATTTTTGACAAAAGTCGGAAAACGTGGGTATAATAATTAATTTGTAATTAACTTTATATATTAATAAAAATGTCGGCTCAAAACGCTTCAGATCTTCTTGGAATTCAATTTCTCCATGATCGAGTATATATTATTTTCAGTAGCTACGAACATGTAGTAGGGTGAAAACGGTATGGATAATATATGATCCGTGCGATTCGTATTTGAAAAATTAGATGTAGATATTCGATATCCGAATATCCATGTGGATATATGGAAACTGATATGGTTTTACATTTCAATTATTTGTATCTTAATGGTAGATATATATCATATATTTTAATATATATTATGAAAAAATATTGTTATTCACCATTAAAATTAGATAAATATTATAAATCCGTATCTGTATCCGGCTGATATACGATCCGTATCCTTATTCAGAAAATGAAAAAGGAGATATGGATATGGTTTTACCACTATCCGCTCCGTTTTCACCCCTAACATGTAGGATAATTTTTTTTCCAGAATTAAAAAAAAAAATAGAAAAACGCTTTGCTTCATACAGGAAAAGAGAATCTAGGGTACATCAGTAGTAGGGATGTCAATGGGTACGATAAGTGTCAGGTGGAAGTATTTTCGTATCCGTATCCATTACAAATTTTTTTTACCCGCACTTTATTTTCATCCGCTGCGAATTATCTTATTCGTACCCTACCTTATCCGTTATGGTTGTCGGATAACGAAACGGTAGCGGGTAAATACGGGTAATACTAATATAATAATTATTTTTATAATTTACTAATAAAACATTAAAACACATTCATTTCACACACATATTCGTGTTTTAAAGGTCTAAACTTTATTGGAATTTGATGGAATTTATTTACGTGTTTTAATGGTTGATTAAGTGTAACACAACTACCAAAAGTATTTGGAGAATAGATAATTATTGCTCATTAATATATATAATATGTATAATTTTTATAATTACCCGATCGGGTAACGGGTTCGGAATAGGTTTTACCCGTATCCTTACCCATTTAGGTAACGAAAAAAAAATCTTTACCCGTACCCGTACCAATAGATTTAAAAAAAAATCTTATCCACATATGTCTTATCAAATACGGTATGATCAGGTAAACAGATAAAAGAGTGCCATTGACACTCCTAATCAGCTAATTAGCAGATGAACAAATCCCGCGCAGGGCGAGGAGACTTTTTTTTTGAGAAATTATTTTGAAATAGATATTATTTTTTTCGGTGCATAGTCTGACTAATTAGTAATTATGCATGGTTATCCATTTTCTAAATGGAAAAATAATATTATCTCAAAAAGAAAAGGAAAAAAATATTGACAAAGAGATCATCAGTACAAGATGTCTGAAAAAAAAAAACTCGCTCAAATGAAATATTTTCTTACGTTTGACATATTCCAAGATAAACTAAATGAAGCGAGAAAATAGTGACAATACAAGATACCTGATTTCAATTCTCTTTTAGAATCATAATTTACACAAATAGTCCTTTTAGTTATCTCGTGATAACATTTATGTGATCATATAAATATTTATTATGCCTTATAATTTTCTTCTAAAACTAGTGAAGTGCAACTTTTTAATATCTCTGAATTTTAACATTTCGGCTTCGGCACTAACTGCAAGTCCACCCACAATGAAAATGGATGTTCCAACAAAATATTTGTTTGCTTATATTAATAATAAAGTAGTTCTGGTTATTCAGTGCAAATATCTTAAATTCCTAAGATAGATTAGATTTTTTTGAATGTCAAGATAGATTAGATTTTTACCTGCTTATATGAGCAAATAATTTTGTTGTTCAGAATTGTTCTTAAAATATTGTGCAAATTTGACCCAACATTACTCTAGAAGTTTTCTCTATGCTTAATTAAATTTAAGATAACATTTCACTAAATTTAAATCAACAAAAGTTATTTCCATGTTGACATTTGAGAAATTCAACGTTGAAAATAACTATAAGTTTTACCTTTTTGTGAAAGACAAGCTCCTCGTTTCTAAGTATATATATGTTATGTAATTAACTATTGATATCAGATAAGGGTTCAAATGCTTCATGTTTCATGACTCATCATGATTCATATTTTTTATTTATGTTTTTAAAGTACAAACCGTTGATTTGGACCGATCATCGTGATCTCCGTATTCAAATGTACTTAGAGACTTAATTTTATATTTTTTGGAGATATTTTACTATTTTTTTTTTCAATAGATACTAAATTACTGTTTTTGTCACGTTGATATGTTCAAATCTACTGTTTGAATTTTAAAACGAAAATAAAAGAGGTGAGGTACGGCAAGACATTTGAATCCTCCTATTGATATTATTGGTTGATGTTTTAGCTATTACCATAGAATACAAGAACTATAATAATAAAACTTCTATCTTGTAATAATATTAATTTAATGTTGTCTACAAAAAAACATTTATAATAAAAAGGCTGGTTATGAACATGTGAATTTGCAAAATATCCGAAACATAATTGAGTGTGTACTCTTCGATGGATCTGATTCTGCAGGTTTTTGCTTTTCTGATTTCAACTGTTCAAAATTTTTCATTTGCGTATCTTTTTTTTGAGGGTCAGCGGCGAAATGCCGCCGACAGTTGTATTAATAAAAGAAAGTATTTAGTTACACGGCCCTAGCACTATTTAGCATGCTTCTATTTTACAAATATTACACATACTATTGCACAAAAGAAAGGAGAAAAACAGGTTTTATAGATTTTATGCCGTATGCCCTAACTCGCTGCAATGGCCCTCAGGAGAGTGCAGTAGAGGCCCGCTCGGTCTAAGTGTGGCTTAGGCATTCTGTAGCCAGTGCATAACATCGAAAGCCGTATCATTTATCAACTGATGAATTGGACGCCTCTTGTTCGAAAAATGTCTCCGGTTCCGTTCTCGCCACAAACTCCAGACCCCGGCCGCCCACATTGCATTCCATTGCGTTTTGGCCGTAGGCAGCAGTCGTGCTTCACCTAGTTGCCACAAGCCCATCAAGCCGGAGTTGCTGAACTGCGCATAGTTGGAGTTGAAATGAGCCAGCAGTCCCGTCCAAAAATTCACCGAGTACCGGCATTCCCAAAATAGGTGATTTCTGGTTTCCATACCCGAGTCATTACACAGATGACATCCTTGCGGGACGGGGCATCCGCGTCTGGTGAGAACCTGTTGTGTTAGCAGTCTGTTGCTTATCATTAGCCATATGAATATTCGGACCTTCATGGGAGCCTTAATCCGCCATAAGCGACCATTGTGCCGGGATAAGATGCCCTTGTGATGTAGAGTTCGATATGCTGAACTTGTGGAGAAGGTACCCGAGGGGGTCCATTTCCACTTGTTTCCCTCTTCTCTAGAGATGGAGCAATTGAAGAAGGGGGATAGTTGTGGAGAAGGTACCCGAGGGGGTCCATTTGCGTATCTTAATAAAGAAACTTTTTTCATGTACAAATCTCAATAAATTTAAATAGTTAGAATTGGAAAAGTACGAACCTTTTCTTGTCAGCAGAGTCGGATCTCCTTTCAGATATCTTAATTTTTGCGTGTCTGACGTGTACGGTGCCTGTTCAGATAGCGCAGGGCAGTATTATTTGTGCGTTGAGATTTCGTGCAGAAAGTGTTTGAACGGTTGAGATTTTCCAAATAAAAGATTCAAAAGTTTGAGATATCTCAACATAATTTTGTGAAGTCCGAGCGAGCCGAAATTTTTATTAATAACATTTTCAAAAATAAATAAACCAAATAATCACTGTTTTTGGACATTTGTAAATCTAACACGGCCGCAGTTTACCAATGCGGACTCATTTCAGCGACACCGCAGAATACCGGTGCGGACCCATTTCTAAAATGGGTCCGCACTATGCCGGAGCGGACCCTGTTTTTTTTTTTTTTTTATCTGAAATGTGAAGAAGTTGATTAGAAATTTTTATGAGAAATGTAAAGTTTGTACTAAAAGTTGTGTAATTACTTTTGGTTGAAGTGTCGTTTAATCTGAAATTGTTGTTCGTTTGTTTGATCAAATATAAAGAAATATTACAATAGAACAATGAGTCATATAAAGAAGCATACAATAGAACAATACTAATGTTATCGTAAATTACAAATACGTCTAATTAACCGAAAATAAACAACATTTTTAGGAATACAATTAAAAAAGATAAATATCTCATCCATTGATAAACTCTCAACCTCGTGCAGCTCGAGCAGCTCTGTTTTGTCTATCCTGTGTATCTCGGCCAGCTTGGTGTCCTCTTCTCCTATTATTTAGAACGTCCATCCACATCGGAATTCGGTTGTGCCATCTTCTGCCCAAAGAAATATTTTTATCCTCTGGAATAAGGACCGGGCCATCGTGTTAAGGCCATTCTGATTGATTTTCATACACATGCCATTGAGCGCTCCATGTGTTGATCAGTGTATGGATGTGATAATAGTGACTTACAAAGATACTAGGGTCGATGCCTCGGAGACGACACACGGACAGAACATGAGAGCACGGTATTCTCTCCAATTGAGGCTTTTGGCACGTGCAAGTTACCGTGTGATCATCCCTAATTATCACCGTGTATTTGAAATTGGCCTTGGTAAACCGGCCAGAATCATCAAGTATGAATGCGTGAACTTTCTCTTGTGTGGAGGTTACCTCGAACTCATTGTTGTTGCCAAACCCCCAGCGTCTTCATTTTATCGGACTTCTCGAACCGTTTGTTGATCAGCTACGAAAAATTTAAAATAATGAACTAGTTGGAACCAGGTTTGTGCCGAACTAGTCGACATACTAACTTTGGCATCAATTTTAAGGTCATACTGACCCTGATCCAACCCCAAATTTTGACATATACTTGATTTAAGTCCCACATAATCAGTACCCAGCAATACCGGGATCACAGTAACAGGTCCAATACTATAGTAAATCTCATTAGGACCTGTTAAAACATCCCCACCAGTGTAGATGGATACCATAAATGCCATTTTTTTAGTCCAATACAGAAGAAACCTAAAATTAAAAATTAACTAAATCAATTATTCTAATTTAATTATTAATCTACTGAAATAAAAATAAAAAATTTAAAAGAAGAGAGAAAAAACTTACAAATCAGAGAGCTAACCCAGGAGAGAGAATATGTGAGAGTGTGGAATGAAATTTCGCTGTCATTTTCGGACTATAAAGAACAGGGTCCGCTCCGGCATAGTTCGGACCCATTTCAGGGTCCGCACCGATATTCTGCGGTGTCCCTGAAATGGGTCCGTATCGGTAAACTGCGGCCGTTTTACATTTAGAAATGTCCAAAAACAGTGGTTATTTTATTTTTATTTATTTTTTGAAAATGTTATTAATAAAAATTTCGGCCCAGCGAGCAGCGGTCTCATTATGTCCCCAAATCAATCGTCCCGACTAAAAACAAAACCCTGAAAGGGCGCGGGAAAGCACAGCGGAGCTAAAACCTATATTCTCAAATTACCGCGCAGTTCGCACTTCACATTCAAAACCCTCTCCGGCGTTTCACTCTCCTCTTCCCCTGCTGCCATGGCGAACTCCCAAACGGATTTCAACCAAATCGACCGTCTTTCCACCCTCCCCGATGCGTTGCTAGTCACAATTCTCTCGTTACATCCCACTCACATCGCCGCTCGCAACTCCGTCCTTTGTCGCCGCTTCCGCCACCTTTGGGAGGCCTGTCCTTGCCTTGCGTTCATCAGCTGCGACCTTCCTCGCCCCCCATCTAAAAACTTCGTTGCAATGGCCAAACGTGCGCTGCTCCGCCGCAATCCCTCCCACTCCCTCCTCAGCTTGCGTATAGAGGTATACCGCTGTGACCAAAATGCCACAGCGATGATTTCATCCTTGCTTGCTAAGGCCCGCTCCCTTGACTTGTGCCACCTCACCCTCGATAGTTTCTGGTCGTGTGATTTATCTACCCTCCCCATTATCTTTACCATTAACTCTCTCAGGTGCCTCTCACTTTGTTAACATGCCTCTCACTATAATCGTCAAGAATTTAATTTTCCTTCTGGAATCAATTTAACCTGCTTAAGGAGTCTTTCCCTTAGATTGTTTGCGACTGATTTGGCTGATCTTAATCCACTTCTCTCTGAATTGTGTTCCTTGGAAGATTTATATCTTCGTATAAGTGGCACGCCTGGGCTTGGCCTTTCCTCCAAGACAATCAGAAAACTCACACTGATTATTACCACTGATTTTCTCAGTTTTGAAAAAAATGATAATGTGTTCTCTTCCTTCTCTGGAGTCACTTCATTTGGAAACCTGTCACAGCCTTCGAAGTTTGTCTTATATCCATGGAAAGGTTCCTTTGTTGAGAAAAAGCTGTGATTAAACTTCACAGTCTTGATGAGAGGGATGTCAGTGTTGTTGATGGGCTGCTGAATTGGATCTCACATGTGGAAGAGCTAAGCCTGCATTTAAAGGACAACAAGGTAATAAACTTAACTCCTCATAATTATTACTTTTTGCACATGTCATTTATGTTTTATTTATTTCTGCACCGCTTAATTCTGTAAATATGTGTGTCTGAACCTATCGGTTGACTGTCTTTTCATGCATACTTGGTGATGTACGGTACAATTGATATTGATATGACAGATATGCATCTGATACTGGTATGACAACTTTATATTATTACCTGGTAATGAATGGTACAATTGTAGGTTGATGCCTTACTTGGATATTCTTGACATGTAAGTGATTTTTACAGAATCTGGAGTACCCAATTCCTATCTTGTTGGAGTCAGGAAGAGATGTTCCAAAATTTTCTAATTTGAAGCATTTGGATGTGACCCTTTGCTTTCACGAGCAGAATTTTGAAGCTGTCACTATGCTGCTTCATAATTGTTCTGCTCTGAAATCACTGAAACTTGTCCATGAGGTGCATAATTTTTTTTTATCTACTTCTCTCAATAGGGCCATGGTTGGGATTGAGCTCCTATTTATTTATTTTTCTGAGAGCAACTAGTATAAGATTGGGAGTATGACGATAGATGATTTAAATCAATCTAATCCATAAAATTCCAGCTGAAGCTTCCATCAGTTGTTGTCGAATCTGTCTTCTTTAAAGTTCTCAATTTTATTATTTTGTATTTTATGTTATATTCTCACTTTTGTCGTTTTAGTTTCTTTAGAAATGTTGGGAATATACCTTGAACTTCTGCATTAGTTTGAATGACCCTCTGATATTTTTTTAATTTATTCAAATACCCTTGAACTTTTTAGTTGGGTTCAATTGTATTGCTTTGTCAGTCATTATCTACCAGTGATGTAACTTTGTTATTGAATTGCTGATATGGCATTATTGCACCTAAAATAGGAGACGTAAGAGGTAATGGAACCCATATACTACTTTCTACTCTCGCTAACTCCTAATACTCAACAGCCGAGGTACTTAATTTCATTTTCACCTTTCCTATCTTAGCGCTTAAAGCAGAGTATTGATCGATGAGTCTCCTACTGGTGTCTCTCTCTTTCACAAAAAATAGTTGGAAATATACCTTTACTTTTATGGTATGTGTAGTAGGTCAAACTATTGGATCAAACAAAACAAAACCATTAGCAATCATGATTGCTCCTCTTTGTGCTATTGTTAGTTTGTTACTCATGGCTCATGAGGCTTTCAGTGTAAAATCTAGCCCTATTAAATTAAGAAGATTAAGAAACCTATTGCAGTACTTTGCTGATGTATGCCAGGCCTAGAGGATAGTATTTTTATACTTGCTAAATTAGTCATATTAAAAAAACATATGCAATATTTTTCTAATGTTTGCCAGTCCTAGTTCAAGTATGCTTTATTAATTCAAATTAGTCATACTTGTATCCTGTAAGAATTTGAACAGCGGAAGTACACACGGTCCGTGTATTATTGTACACGGCCCGTATAAGCAATCAGAGGCAGAGAAAGAAACACATAATTTAACGAGGTTCAGTACCAACTTGGTACCTACGTCCTCCACACTCACACACACTCTTTTTTATTTCTTACACAAGAAAAGATTATTCTTACAGGAGGAGGAGAGGTCTTATAGAGGGAACCTCCCTCAAATTTCCTAAATCCTACTTTCCTTTTTTCTTTCTTTCTTTTTTTTCATATATTATAATATTCTAAAATAAGAAACAATATAACTAGGAAATAAATCATAAATTACCAATGGATTCTAGTTGCCACCATTCATACCAAATATGACAGCCAGCTGCCACCTTCCATAACTGATCTGGCGGCTGGTACACGGTCTGTGTATCTTACCACACGGACCGTACACGCTCTGCTTCAACACTCCCCCTCAAGTTGGCATGTACAGATCAGTCATGCCTAACTTGCTTACTGCTTCATTGAAGATGTTGCTGGTTACACCTTTGGTCAATATATCGGCAAGTTGATTTTCGGATCTAACAAACTCCAACTCAATCTCCTTTGAGTCAATGTTATTCTTTAAGAAATGTCTGTTTACACTTACGTGTTTGGTTCTATCATGCTGGACTAGATTATGAGACATATCAATTGCTGCCTTATTATCCACACGAAGTACCATGGCTTCTTCTGGTGTAAAACCAAGTTCCCTCAATACCTTCTTTATCCAGAGTAACTCGCACACTCCTTTGGTTACCCCAATCAATTCAGCCTCTGCACTTGAAAGCGCCACCACACTTTGTTTTTTGCTTCTCCAAGTTACTAGGTTTCCTCCAACAAAGGCAAAGTATCCTGAAGTTGATTTTCGGTCTGTGAGGCTCCCAGCCCAATCTGCATCAGTATAGCCAATGACCCTTAGGTGACCGTTTTTTCCAAAATAAATACATTTTCCTGGAGTTCCTTTTAAGTACTTGATTATCCTCATGACTGCTTCCATATGTTCTTCACTTGGATTGTGCATGAACTGACTCACCAAACTTACTGCATAAGCAATATCAGGTCTTGTGTGAGAGAGATAAATAAGCTTCCCAACCAACCGCTGGTATCTCTCTCTATTTGCTGGAACTTGATCTGTACTTTCGACAAGCTTAGCATTCAGAATTACCGGTGTGTCCACTGGCTTGCAATCTAGCATCCCAACTTCTGCTAGTAAATCTAAGATATACTTTCTCTGAGATAAAACAATACCTTGCTTTGATCGAGCTACCTCAATTCCAAGAAAGTACTTCAAACCTCCGAGATTTTTCATTTCGAACTCCTTTGACAACTTTTCTTCAAGAGTTCCTATTTCCTCTGCATCATCTCCTGTAATGATCATATCATCTACATAAATAATCAAAACAGTTACCTTGTTATGCCTTCGTTTATAAAACGTGTGGTCAGACTCTCCTTGGGCAAACCCATAACTTCTCATGGCATTGCTGAATCGGCCAAACCATGCTCGAGGTGATTGCTTCAATCCGTACAATGCTTTATCTAGCTTACATACCAGTTGTTTCGAGCCAGATTTCTCATACCCAGGTGGAATTTCCATGTATACTTCTTCTTCCAAATTCCCATGTAGAAAAACATTCTTGACATCGAATTGATGCAATGGCCAATCTAGATTAGCTGCAAGAGATAACAAAACTCGTACTGTGTTTAGTTTGGCTACAGGTGAAAAAGTTTCCTGATAATCTATTCCATATGCCTGAGTATACCCTTTTGCTACCAGTCTTGCTTTATACCTTTCAACAGTACCATCCGGACCATATTTGATTGTAAATACCCATCTACAACCTACCGGTTTTTTTCCTTTTGGTAGTTCAGTAAGAAACCAGGTTTATTTTTGTGCAGTGCCTCCATTTCGGCATCCATGGCTGCAACCCACTTTGGATCTTGCAAAGCCTCACCAACATTTCCTGGTATAGGTATATTCAGGTTCTTTTCTCCAAATTGCTTTAATGATTCTGGTAACCTACTCAAGGTAACATAGTTTGCAATTGGGTACCTAATTGGTTCACTTGTACCATCTTCAGGAACATACCGTTTTGGTGCAACTCCTCTATTACATCTAGGTGGTAAAATATATCTCTGTTCAGAAACACTTACCTCAGGAGTATCCTCCGGAGCATCTTGGGAGTGTGGTTCTAAGTCTTCCTGTATCACTGATTCAGGTTCCTCCTCACCCGGTCCGTGCATATCAGTACCCGGACCGTGCACTGCCGAACCCGGACCGTGCACTTCTGAACCCGGACCGTGCATCCCGGTATCCGAACCGTGTCCTGTTTCTGACCGATACCAATCATCCCTCTCATTTTCATTCTCCTTCTCCCCCTGAGAGGGATGTTTGGTGTATTGATAGAATGACTCATTTTCGAGAAAAGTTACATCCATAGTAACATACCATTTCTTAGTCACAGGGTTATAACATCTATATCCTTTTTGGTTCATTCCAACACCTAGTGATACACACTTAATGGCACATGGTTCCAGTTTTGACCTTTGTTGTTTTGGGACATGAACATAGGCAATACACCCAAATGTTTTTGGTGTTAATTTTAGGACTGATGGTATAGGTACAAAACTTGCAAGTTTACTCAATGGGGTTTGAAATTGATTTATCTGTGACGGAAGCCTATTGATGACATACACTGCCATGGTGACTACACAATCCCAAAAAATTTGTGGTACTTCATTTTCAATTAAGAGAGCTCTAGATGTTTCAAGGACATGTCTATTCTTTCGCTCATCTATACCATTTTGTTGAGGTGTTCCTACACATGTTGTTTCATGAATAATCTCTTTTTCTGTAAAGAACTCCTTTAGGTTACTATTCACAAATTCTCCCCCATTATCACTTCTAAAAAACTTAATTCGAGTCTCAAATTGATTTTGTACCACTTCATAAAAACTCCTAAACACCATTTTCACCTCATCTTTCCCTTGTAACAAATATGTCCATGTCATACGGGTACAATCATCAACAAATAAGACAAAATACTTATAGCCATGCACAGATTCAACCGGGGAAGGACCCCAAACATCAGAATGAACAAGTTCAAAAGGTTTTTCACATTGATGTAAATTAATGTTATAAGGAACACGATGACTCTTTGCTTTGATACATGTTTCACACAGAAACTTGGACAAATCAAAACCTAAAAACAAATCGGGTAAAATCTTCTTCATATACCCAAAAGAAGGATGTCCTAACCGTCTATGCCATGTCCAAATGAGACCTTCCGATTTTGCAGATCCATTAGCTAAGTTAGTCCTTCCAACCCTTAGGTCTTCTAAGTGATACAGACGACCTTGCTTAGAACCACGCCCAATGATCTCCTTCGTGAGGATATCCTGGACAATGCAAAAATTGGGAAACATTAGAACCACGCAGTTTAATTCTTCGGTTAGCTGACCAACGGATACTAAACGTGTAGTAAGGGATGGAACCAAGAGGGTGTTATTAAGAACTAAGGCTTGAGACAATTCTACATTTCTAGCCCCTTTTACTGGGTACTCAATTCCGTTGGCATTAACAATTTGATCAATTTGTGATTTTCCAAGTTCCATAATATCTTTGTCACAAAAAGTCATGTGATCTGTAGCACCAGAATCGATCACCCAACTATTTAGATTGTTATGGGTTAGCAGAGACATACCTTGATTACTTTTGTTACCTGTCTGAGAATTGATACCAGAAGCGTTCCTGCCATCTCCAGATTCTGCACGGGCCGTGCAGAGCTGTGCACGGACCGTGTACTTCTCGGGCTGAGCAGTCTGGTCATTCGAGCCTGCCTTACTTCCAGATGCCTGATCCGTATCTGCTTCAGTTTGTTGTTGCCTAGTTGTAACATAGACTTGACTTTTTCCCTGTGGTTTCCCTTTCTTTCCTTTGAACCAATCAGGATATCCAACTATCTCAAAACATTTATCTTTGGTGTGTCCCATTCTCCCACAATTAAAACACTTTTGTTTCATCCTTTCCTGATTACCAGAATTAGAGAACCCCTTTGATAGCATAACCATTGAATTGGAAAACGTACCTTCTTCCTCTTTGAGCATGACTACCTGTCGCATGGCTTCTCGTCTAACCATGCCATATGCTTGCTCCACAGATGGAAGCGGTATCACTTGTAGTACACTTGCTCTCACATTGTCGAGACGATCGTCTAGACCATCTAGAAAGGTATACACCCTAGTCTTCTCAAGGTACTCTTTGAACTTCTCAATGTCGGTTGCACTAGTCATGGGGTTGGACGCCTGAAGTCAATTTCTCGCCACAGACCCTGTAAAGTATTATAATATTCTTCAATGGATTTACCTGATTGTTTCAGCCGAGACACTTTTCTGTTGAGGTCAAACACCAAAGCTTCATCATTGCCATCATAGAACGTAATAGCAATAGCCTTCCACATCTCACTCGCGGTTTCATATCGAATGAAATTTGGCATGAGCTTCGTATCAAGTGAGTTGAGCAACCACCCTTTGACAACTGAATCTTCTATACTCCACTTTGGAAAGTTAATCGTATCACTAGCCGTCGGAGGTGGTGGCTCGTTGGTAATGTGCCTCATCTTGTCGCGGCCCTTGAGGTATACACTTACCACTTGGGACCATATCGAGTAGTTGGTACCATCTAATTTCACAGAGATCGGCGATGAAGGAGCATCATGAGTGGGCACTGCAGCGGTTGGTTGTCGTGTAGATGATTGGAGAGACACTAGTTGTGACATCTGAGATTGTTGAATTATGATAAGTTCTGTTAACTTCTCCAGTAGAGACTTGGTATTCGTTTCTTCCTCTGACATGATTGAGATTTCTTAACCAGAGTGGAACAGATGGAGTATCTAGATCACCTTCGGCATAGCCATCAGCAACCAGTACAACCAATCAACTCCGTAGCTCTGATACCATGTAACAATTTGAACAGCGGAAGTACACACGGTCCGTGTATTATTGTACACGGCCCGTATAAGCAATCAGAGACAGAGAAAGAAACACAGAATTTAACGAGGTTCAGTACCAACTTGGTACCTACGTCCTCCACACTCACACACACTCTTTTTATTTCTTACACAAGAAAGATTATTTTTACAGGAGGAGGAGGAGAGGTCTTATAGAGGGAACCTCCCTCAAATTTCCTAAATCCTACTTTCCTTTTTTCTTTCTTTTTTTTTTTTTCATATATTACAATATTCTAAAAGAAGAAACAATATAACTAGGAAATAAATTATAAATTACCAATGGATTCTGGCTGCCACCATTCATACCAAATATGACAGCCAGCTGCCACCTTCCATAACTGATCTGGCGACTGGTACACGGTCCGTGTATCTTACCACACAGACCGTACACGCTCTGCTTCAACATATCCTAGTTCAAGTATGCTTTATTAATTTAAAATTAGTCATACTTGTATAGCGTCATTTCCATTCACATACTTGGAAATAGAAGCGGAGGGGATGTGACCAATTTAAATCCTTTTTAGTTTTTAAAATTACTTTGGCCTTGACATCCTTTGTGTCTACTCCATTGGACAAAAATGTTAGCTTAGTTCCACTTCATTTCGAGTTGCTTAACTATGGTTGATTGTTGAAGGGGACACGGTAAATTAGTTTTATTAGTGATGCAAATGGGCTAGGTTTCTTGCCAGTTGTATCATTTTTTTTTTTTGTTTTTCCAAATTCTTTAGTATATTGCTATTGACTATATAAATAATACAATTTGTTTTCTGCTTTAGATTCCCTATTTCACCGGTTTGGTAAGAGGACAAAAAAGGAAAGATTGGCAATCAAAGTTGCTGCGTAATGCAGATCTTAATTACAGCTATGCTTATTTCAGAAATCTTCATTTGGAGGAGGATAAAAAAGAATTCATGAAGCTGCTAAGTAAGAAAGGTACCTTTAAGAGGCAAGCTCGTAACTAGGACTTGTTATAGTCCTGCTAAATGAAGTTATTTTCTTGACTTTGCTTGTTTTCGATTATTTTTGTTGGAGCTAATTTTCTAGCCGTGTGTTGTGTTGACATGGTTTTAATTATGTCTGAAGCATGTTGTCAAAAGCAGTACTATATATGCTTTTGTTAGTGGCTTACTCTTATGTAAAGTTAAAAGACTCAAATTTGGGAATGCATGCATTATGTGTTTTTGATTCCATCGAAAATCAATTTTATGGTATAGATGCTTATGACCCCCCCCCCCCCCCCCCCCCCCCCCCCCCCCCCTCCTATTGTTATCTTGGTCCTTCGTGAGAAGATTTAGGCGTTTTAAAGACATCACCAAATCTCATAATTATTGTTTTCTTCTGGCGTTTCTTTGCAAATCTGAAGAAAAGACTAAAGTCACTAAACTAACAGTGAAGTAATGTCCATTACTTGATCCATGCAAATCTGAGATTGTACCGTAATCTGGTACTGCTACTTTTAGACCATTATTTGGTACCATAGTCTGTATCTGACTGTAATTTGCGTATTATCCAGCTTGAATGAATTGTTGGTACAGTTGCCGCAGAGAAAATGCATTCTTCAGACAAAGATTTGTTTGTCTTCTATTATTTTATCATGTAACGATTTATCTATATCTTCTACATGATAACATGATTATTAATGCATGAGATAGATTTTGATGTAGATAAATTGTTTTCTATATGTAACAGTATCAATAGTCGAATTATATTTTCTTGTAGATTTTTATAAGTGGATTAATTTAGAGGTATTGAGAGCCATTATATCCCAAATTGAAATCTGTAGTTCTAGTGGAATTGTCCCTCATCCAAATTTCACCAAGATAATCAGGGACATGATATGAGAATTTTGACCATATTGTGATATTGATTCTGAAATAGCATTAAGAATTTGAAGCACAAGAAAAGAAAATGAATGATAATATATAAACCATTATTTTTGTGCCTAATTGAGAGTAGAGGAAGCAGAGGTAAAAGGGGAGGCAACCAGACAAGTCTCCTAACCTTCAATACTTGTTCCAAGAATTTAAAATTTTGGAATAGGAGAGGTTGGCAAAGGACTTGCTAAAAGCAAAATTTCACAAGGTCTTGCATCCTCCAATTTGGCTTATTATTTTTTTATAGATATAGATATTTTGTCAGGAAGCCTATTAGTAGTTCAGTAACTTGGGTGTGCTTTACATTGTAAGGATAATCTGAAGTTAAATGGGCATCAATATGCCTTTTTTTTTAAAAAAAAATATATAGTGGTGAAAAGACTTGAGCATTATATAATGTTTCAGCACATTAATATTTTTATTATTGTCAGAGAATAATTAATATGTAAATTTATCTAATTCTTAAAAAAAAAAACCAGAAATTGATTTTTCTTGAAAACTTATCATAGCAGTGAATGTACTTGTAAGTTGTAACTGGCATTACTCACTGGTTTTGGCCTACAGCTAAACTCATGATTAGTAATTTATAATTGCTCAACTTAATTTGGTAAAAAAAATGAGACACCATATGTGAGAACGCCAATTTAGTAATTTAATTGTCAATGCAACTTAAAAGTAAAACGAAAATTATTTACAATAATATGTATTAACTTCTGGTAATAGCTCTGAAGAACACGCCGGACTCATAAGCCTGTTGCGCATCAAATCAGCTTGACACTTAAGCTTTCAGCTAAGAAAGCATAAATATATAAGTGCATACTATGTACAAAAGTATATATAATTCATCCTGTCTGTTCACAACCAGTTAGACAGTGAAAAGTTATCTGTTAAATTTGATCATTTGATAGGAGCAAGGAGTGTATAAACAATAAGCAACGAGACGATGACAATAGCACCTCCTAAGGTGAACCTCGGACTCGTCCACAATTCGAGGTTTGTTCTCTCCGTTCTCTTGATTGGATCGATCTCCTCTGACAAAGGGTACTCGCTGCGGCGAGGATTCCAACTCACGTACTTGTCCATATTGAACTGTTTGAAGAGCGATTTCTTACTTTGTTTTCTGTATTTCGACCAAGCCTTGTCCCAATCCGTCGATGATCTGTTGCCTAATTGATGATAAATTAAAGGATTAGCTGTTTAAATAAGAAAATTGAAGTATCCAAGTAAAAGTCTCACTTTATGTAATAAATTATGTCAAAGGGAAAAAATGGTGAGGGAGTAACAAAGAAAGAAAAGGAAAAAGATGATGCAACTTTTTTCACTAAAATAAATTTGGGGCTTCTTAAATCAAAGTCAGAAGAATTCAGTGCCTTGATCTCAACCATCCGATCTAAAGATTTGACAGACAACATCAACCCAAAGATGGTACTCTTTAACCATGGGGGAATACCTTTGTTATTCTTGCCATCATCGGGTGGTCCTTGATCGCTCCGGGAACAGCGTGGCCGAATGGTTATTCGGCTGGTACCAAATTTGCCCAAGCAGAGATACATCTATTGAAGGGAGATGAACTTGGTGGTTAAAGAAGAGAGGAAGAATCTAGTGGTAGTGAACCAATGTGACTTTCCCTCCACAAATTTGATTTCCAAAACCTTATCTAGCCTTTGGAAGGTGACAAAGTGTAGGTCATTATTCGAGGTACCGTAGACGCAATCAAAACCCTCAAGTTTGAATCAATCAATGAAGTTGCTAAGTGGGTCTTGAATTTTGGGCCTGATTGTAGGTATCCATGTGGGCTGAGAATTCGGCCTCAAATGTAATGAGTTCCCTTGATTAAAAGATCTTTAGGATTTTATTCTGGGGGCTACATATATTTTTGTCTAAGATCACAAATATTACTGTTCAAAAAAAAAAAAACAACACAAATATTAAATGAACTTTTAGGAAATTTTGTCTCAATAAAGTGAATAAAGTGTTATTCAATTTTGATAATTTTACCTCCCTCTGTGCAAAACAGTCCAAGCATAGCCTGAAAAATATCCAGAGATCAATCAACCGTCTACCAACGAACAACTGCTGCTCGGATACGATTCTCTCTCCAAACCTCTCTTCTCCCTTCAATCTCCACTCACCTCATCTTCTCCCCTCACTAACGCATCTAGTCTCACCAAATTTTAGCAATGCCAGAAGCTGCGATTCTATCTCCAAACATCTCTCCCGCTTTACCTCCACCTAACCTTAATCGCAAGAAGCAAAAGCCTAAAGCGCCAATCCTCCGCGAATACAACAGACCGCCCTTCAAGCCCCGCCTCTTGAACGTACGGCGCGACATCTCCGCCTCTGTTCCCGACTCCTCCGCGTCTCTCCAGTATTACGCCTCTCTTGCCTCCAGTCTCGCTCAGTGCGGCCGCTTCGCTGACTTCCTCATGATTTCTGAGAGTGTCCTGTCAGGCGGGGCTCATCCGAAATTTATCGCCAACATCAATGTCAGGATGGTGTCAGAGGGCATTGCGTATGTGTTGAAGAACAATGGTCTGAAGGGAGTGCTTGATTTTGTTAGTGAGGTGGAGCGGGTCGGGATCACAGCATACGAACTGTTTGATGAAAAGTCAAGGGGATTGTTAAGGGTGGAGTGCACAAGGTTAGTGGTGGAGGGGAGGTTGGAGGAGCTTGTTTCTGTTATGGAGACATTATCAGGTACTGTTCATTTTAGTGACATGTTCACTATAAATAGCTTGAACTGGGAAGTTTACTTCAGAAATTAATGATTACAGAGTTTAGTTAGAATTTATTTCAGGCCTGAACTTGGCAACTTCAGCTTCACTTACCTATTAAATTTCCTAGGTTATCAGTTTCCTATCCAAGGCATCATTGATCCGACTGATGTACTGATAAAATTTGTTGAGAGACAGGATTTAGATCTGGCCAAGAGGTAAGTATTATCAGTTGGCAATTTCTTGATATTTTGAAGAGAGTCAAGTTTCCAGATTTTACTGGTGGAAGATAAATTTTGCCAATTAAATTGTAGGTTTGTAAGTCTTTATCCACAGTCGCAACTTCTGTTCTGCTCTTTAATTGAAGAGTTTGGAAAGAAAAATGATCTAAGATCAGCAATGGAAGTTTTTGAATCACTGAAAGAGCAACCAGGTGGCATTAATAAGTTCGCATGCCGCAGTATCATTGATGTTTGTGGACTTTGTGGTGATTTCATGCAGTCTCGAGCCATTTTTGAGGTAATTTCAATCTCTCTTCATTTTCATCGTCACAATATAGAATATGTTATTCAATCACCGGGGTGAGGGTCACTCAGTAGCAATTAATGCAAACTGGAAAAGTGGAGTTAACAGGGAGATGTAACAAAAAAAAAAAGTTCTCAAGTCATGCAATACAGTAGTAGATTGTTCCTAACCTGATTTTATCACTGTTAGAAGTAGTTCGCTGTTGTTTAAGATATCTGAAAGTGTTGGTCTTGTACTTGAGTTAAAACATCATAAATATGGGTGTTTTAAAAAAAATAGTTAAAAAACATTTTGGGCTGCTGATTGTACGGATTGATTGAGGAGGGGATAGTACTCAACGTTTACGTACTTAACAGCCTTATGAACGTGAATGCACATGATTTGAGCTACACCTTGGGCGTGTATAGGCGCATGCAAGTAATGCCTCCTTCCTTATTATGTTCCTCTTTCTAGGTAGGTTTTTTTTTTTTCATACTTCGGCACAAAGCACAGCTAGTGTAATCTAAAGATGTGTTTTTGTATTTCATTTGTACCTCTAACGGATTTCCTAAATTTAGTTTGCATGTACAAAACTGGGCTTAGCTCAACTCAATAAGCCTTAATTCTTAATCAACTACCTGAACCTCCAATATTGTGATTGTAGTTTTTTTCAACAGATGAATTATACCCATAAATCACTGAACTGATGCTCATGGTTTATTTAGGCACTAGGTGTGGAAGCAGATATCGCATCCTATAATATACTCCTCAAGGCATGTTGTAATGTAAGAAGAGTTGATTTGGCTCTAAAAATATATGAGGAATTGAAGGCCGTAGATGGAAGAGAGTCTCTTAAATTAGATGCTTACACATACACTAGTATGATAAAGGTAGTTCTCTTCTCAAGGATTTCGCTATTCTAATTAAAAAGCTCATATGTTAGAAAGAGCTTTTGCTAGTTTGTTTTTGACTCCAAACTAAATAAAAGGGTCAAATAAGCTGAGTGATAGAAATATTTTTTGTTCAGAAGATAATATGGTCAATATTCAGGGATCTTCAGCAGGCAATCATGCACTTCTAAGAAACGAAAAAGAAGTTTACGAGTCAAATAATGGCTAATAGTTTTTAACCAAGATTGGGTTTGGACAAGATAACAAACTTCTTTATCAGGTTATCTCACCTAATAATAAATAAATATATATAAATCTTCAAACTCTCAGGTGCTCTCAGGCGAGGGGATGTGGGAAACAGTATTGACCATTAAAGAAGATATGTCTTCTGCCGGTGTCCGCCCAAATCTAATAACATGGTCTTTAATAGTGAGTACATGTGCAAATTGTGGCCTGGCCGACCATGCATTGAAGTTGTTTGATGAAATGCTAAGAGATAACTGCCTGCCCAACACTCATTGTTGCAACACAATCCTGCACGCTTGTGTCAAATCCTTCCAGTTCGATCGAGCCTTTCGCCTTTATCACTTTTGGAGAGCTTGTGGAATTCGAATCCCTCCTGAAATGGAATCAGAAGCAGATTCCATAATGAATCCTTTTGCAAGTCCCTTCAAGCCAACTGTTTTCACTTTTAATATTTTAATGAAGGCATGTGGTACAGACTATCACCGTGCCAGAGCTTTGGTGCGGGAGATGGAAGGGCTTGGAATATCTCCTGATATAATAACTTGGTCTACTTTAATAGATATTTGCGGAAAGGCCCGATATGTAAAAGGAGCCTTGCTGGTTAGTCCTTTACATCAGTGTTAATTTTGGTAATTCAAATGCTTGTTTTCTTACCGTTTCTCTAATTGTTTTTTCTTTCATTTGTGATTTAGGCTTTAAAGGATATGAAAGCGAGTGGAATTAAGCTTGATGTTCAAGCATACACTGTAGCAATCAAGGTACCCATGTTGCATTTTAGATTCTGATATGTTACAGATAAAATTTTTGATATCTTCAGCAGCACATTTGCTTCAGTACGGGTGCCAGCTAGTACATTGTTAGGAGTGATTCAGAAATTGAGAGGAATTAGGGTTATGCAAGGATGAGCACATACACGAGGGAAAGAGGAATAACAGTAACTTAGTATTTTCTTTTCTTTTCTCCAATCCTTCAGTACACTTATATAATAGCAATATATTCCTAATATCCTGACTTAGCTAATTAACTTGGATAACAATCTAGCCACTTTTGGTAATGTTATTGGTTGCGCCCTGTGACACCTTGTGTGGCCTGCGTGTGTACACGATGAATGGCGCAACATTCCCGCCCCCTTGCAGAGGCGACTTGTCCTCAAGTCGAGACGAATCCAGTGAATCTTCATCCTCCCAACTTGCTTCCTCCAAACTCAAGTCAGACCATTGTACCAAGACCTGAGTGACCTCTTTGTTGATGCGCAAAACTGTCCTTCTTTGAAGAATAGCCACCGGCAAATGGACAGGCTGATGCTCTACAATTGATTCTGGCAAGGGATGAATCATGGTTGTATTCGCTCCCTTGTATGGCTTGAGTAATGAGCAATGAAATACCGGATGAATGCGACTTGGTGGAGGTAATTCAAGACGGTATGCCACTGGTCCAATGCGGTCCAGCACCTTGTAAGGCCCATAGTAACGCAAACTTAGCTTATGTGAAGAGCGGTGACGCAATGACAGTTGCCTAAAAGGTTGAAGTTTGAGCAGAACGAGTTGGCCTTGCTGAAATTCATAATCTTTTCTATGCTTGTCAGCAAAAAACTTCATTGCCTCTTGTGCCTTTGCCAAATTAGTTTTCAGCTGACCAATAATGGCATCTCTTGAAGTGAGGTCATGGTCGACTGCCTGAAGCGTGCTAGTTCCTGCACAATAAGCTAAAAGGGAGGGTGGTTTCCTTCCATAAGTAGCTTCAAAAGGAGTCATACCCGTAGCAGATGTGAAGGTTGTATTGTGATGAAATTCAGCCCAACTTAGAATTTTCGCCCATTTGGATGGTTTATCATGAACAAAAGCGCGCAAAAATTGTTCGACACAACGGTTGATGCGTTCGGTCTGGCCATCTGTTTGCGGATGATAGGCGGAAGAGAAATGAAGTTTAGTACCTTGCAGCCGAAACAATTTTTTCCAGAAGGTGCTCTGAAAAATCGGATCACGATCCGAGATAATACTTTTGGGCATGCCATGGAGCTTTCCAACTATCTCCCAAAAAACATGTGCAACTCGAGTAGCTGTGTAGTGTGGAGGTAATGGTGCCAGATGGATGCCTTTAGAAAATCGGTCCACTACCACAAGAATGGCCGTATAACCCCCAGCTGGAGGTAGATGCGTCACAAAATCCATAGATAGATCAGCCCAAAGGTCATGAGGAATCGGTATAGGTTGAAGTAGACCATAAGGAGAATGGTTTGTGGGTTTGCACTTTTGGCATATATCACAAGCTTGAACAAAGTCCTCGACTGATTTGCGCATACCTTTCCACATAAAATGGGCTGCTAACCGCTGAAAAGTGCGTTGAACCCCCGAGTGACCGCCCAGTAAGGATGCATGATAGTCAAATAGTAAGGTCGGAATGAGAGGGGAGGTAGTGGGCAAGTATTACCGTCCTTTGTGTCGAAGGAGACCACCAGAGAAGGTCCAATCTGGCCAAGTGCTAGGTGTAGTCAAGATGCCATCAATAATATGCTTTGTATGTGTGTCAGTGAGAAGTTCGGTTTGGAGGCTGTCCAAGGCTGAGCATAAGGGTCGAGTGAGTGACAAGAAAACAGCAGTGTCGGGGTTGTCAGCTACATTATGTACACGGGATAGCGCATCAGCTGCTGTGTTGGAAGCGCCCGGTTTGTACTCAATGGAGAAATCGTACCCCACCAATTTGGAGCAAAATTGTTGTTGCTCCGGAGTTTGCACAGTCTGGCGCAACATATGATGCAAACTACGGTGGTCAGTCCGAATGATAAAGTGCCCACCCAACAAATATTGTCGCCACTTCATGATTGCGGATTGAATGGCAAACATCTCACGGATATAAGTGGACTTTCCTTGCATGAGAGGGGAGAGTTTCTTACTGTAGAAAGCAACCGGGTGTGTATCTTGAGATAGGACAGCACCAATACCTACCCCACTTGCATCAGTTTCGATGATGAAAGGACGGTCAAAGTTAGGCAATGCCAAAACCGGGGTCGTTATTAACGTTGTTTTGAGGTGTTGGAATGCTTCTTGCTCCTTGTTAGACCAAGTAAACCCGTCCTTCGTTAATAGATCAGTCAAAGGTGCGGCTATAGAAGCATAGTGGGGCACAAAGCGGCGGTAATATCCCGTTAGACCGAGAAAGCCGCGAAGTTGTCGCTGATTGGTGGGTGGAGGCCAAGCTGAGACAGCAGACAATTTGTCCGGATCGGCAGCTACCCCTGCGGCTGAAATGATGTGGCCCAAAAATGCTACTTCTGATGTTGCAAAGGTACACTTGGAAGATTTAACAAATAACTGGTTGTCACGCAGGATTTGAAAGACCTGACGAAGGTGTTGTATATGTGCCTCCAAACTGCAACTATAAACAAGAATATCATCAAAGAATATGACAACAAATTTACGTAGCAGGGGTTGGAAGACCTCATTCATTAAAGCTTGAAAGGTGGAGGGGGCATTGCAGAGGCCGAATGGCATGACCACAAATTCAAAATGACCGTGGTGCGTACGGAAAGCTGTCTTGTGAATGTCGGTTTCATGTACCCGAATTTGATGGTAGTCGGAACGCAAATCCAATTTGGAGAAGATGGTCGCACCATGTAACTCATCTAATAGCTCATCCACTGTAGGAATTGGGAAGCGGTCACGAATTGTGGCAGCGTTGAGGGCTCGATAATCGACACAAAAACGCCATGTACCATCTTTCTTCTTGACTAATAACACCGGGGAACTAAAAGCAGATTGGCTCGGGCGAATTGCACCTGATTGTAATAGGTCAGCTACCAATCGTTCAATTTCATTCTTTTGGAATTGAGGATACCGATACGGCCGAACATTGACTGCATCTGTACCGGCCTTCAAGGGTATGTGGTGGTCAATGGTCCTAGAGGGAGGCAAACTCGAGGGAACCTGAAAAAGGACCTCGAATTGTTGTAGCAGGGGCTGCAAAAGAGGTGTGATTGTATGCTGAGATGAGAGTGTGTTGTTTTGGTTGGAAGAATCAACGGTGAAATACATGTAAGAGGACCCAACACCATTGCTGGCTATCAATTTATTCAAGCCTGCTGAAGAGATGGCTGCTGCATTAGGTTTGCCTTCCCCTTGAAGATGGATCTGTTGGCCCTTGTAATTGAATTCCATGTAAAGCTTGGACCAATCTGTCAAAATGGGCCCGAGTGTTTCGAGCCATTGCACGCCAAGTACCACGTCTGACCCTTCTAAATCCAGAACAAACAAGTCAGTAAGAAAGGAATGCGACTGAATAGAGAGAGAAACCGCCCTACACAGTGTATTGCATTGAAGAGCAGCACCATTGCCCACCCGAACAAGGAATAGTGTTGTGGGAGAGGTCGGCAAGTTGAGAAATTGAGCCGTGCGCCTAGAGATGAAATTATTCGTGCTCCCACTATCAACGAGGACCTGGACTGGATGAGCATCTATATAGCCGAGCATGCGCATTGCTTTGGCAGAATAGCGGCCGAGTAGCGCATTTAAACTGATTTCGGTTTCAGGTGGATCAGAGTCTGCTGACGGAAGGCTGTAGTGATCGTCTAGGTCAGGTTCTTCGTCAGTGCCCTCTAGGTAGAGTAAGGTTGCACGCCCCTTGCATTTATGACCGCGCACAAACTTTTCATCACAATTAAAGCATAAGCCCTCGAGTCGTCGCTGTTGCAGTTCTTCAGCGGTTAAGCGCTTAACAGGAAGGCGTAATGCGTCAGTAGTGGTTGGAAGGCGAGGTTGAGCATGAGCAACAAGTGGGGCAGTTGGGGCTGTAGGTCGAGCAACAGAGGTGGTGTATGTGGGCTGCCTTGGATGCCCCGACCGATTGTGGTATCGGTCGGTGTCAGCTATCTGTGCCTCATGTAGGCGTGCTAAAGAAAACGCGTCATGCAAGTCAAGAGGCCTTTGCGATTGAACAGCACGACGAAGGCGTGGTTGCAAACCAGCAATGAAAATGCTCATGAGATTGTGCGAAGAAAAACCACGCACTTGACTTGCTAATTCTTCAAAGGCTGCTTGGTAATCTAACACAGAGCCCGTTTGGGTGACACGGGATAGTTGGCCTACCGGGTCTTCATACTCAGAAGGACCAAAACGGTGTTGTAGAGCTACTATAAAGTCCTCCCAAGAGCCGATCTTATGTTCAGCGAGCAAGCCCTGGTACCAACGTGAAGCCGGTGAATCAAGATGCATGGACATGATGAGGAGGCGGTCTGCAGGATGCGTGGCATAATATTGAAAGTACTGTTCAACATTAAAAATCCAGTCGGTGGGATCCCCTGATGCAAACTGCGGAAAGAGTAGTCGCAGTTTGTGGTCCCCTGGCTGCGTGGGAAGTCGTGCCTGAGGGTGAGGCGGTTGCTGTTCACGGGCTGCCATAGTTGCGTTGAGTTGTCGTTGAGTTTCGTCGCGAATTTGGGCAATCAAAGTAGGCAGAGCATCGGTGGTGAATTTGGCTATAGCGGTCTCCATGGTGGAATCCAAGGTTGCTTTCAGGTCTGCTATGGATTTATTGGTTTCCAAAAGTTGAGTATGTATGTTTTGAATTTCCTTGGTACGCGTCTCCATAGGAGCAGAGTTCAACGAGAGCACCAATGTTAGGAGTGTGATTCAGAAATTGAGAGGAATTAGGGTTATGCAAGGATGAGCACATACACGAGGGAAAGAGGAATAACAGTAACTTAGTATTTTCTTGTCTTTTCTCCAATCCTTCAGTACACTTATATAGAAAATAGGAAAGATACAAGAGATATGGATATCTCTAAACTAAGCAACTAATAATAGCAGATATCTCTAAATTAAGCAACTAATAATAGCAATATATTCCTAATATCCTGACTTAGCTAATTAACTTGGATAACAATCTAGCCACTTTTGGTAATGTTATTGGTTGCGCCCTGTGACACCTTGTGTGGCCTGCGTGTGTACACGATGAATGGCGCAACATACATTTTACCAATTCTCTATAACAATACGGTTAAAGGACAGCACCGAATAGATTCTGTGTGAAATCAGATCCAACTAATAGCCTTTCGTAAATTGAACTTCTCTATTTGGTAATGCAAAAGGAACCTAACTTCTTGTTTATTTTGTACAGGCTTGTGTGGAGAACAAAAAACTGAAAATTGCTTTTTTCCTCTTTGATGAGATGAAAAGATATCAAGTGCAACCAAACAGGGTGAGAAGAGTTAAATACTAGAACCTTCATATTATCTTAGAAACATTTAGTCACAAGTTAAACTACTTTTTTAGTTTGTCAATTGTAATTATTAACTCTGCATCAATGATCTTTTTTCCTTTCTTATTTTTTTCCGTATTGACTTGAACAAAAAGCTCTGATGATCAGTGGAAGTTCTGTTTTGTTTTCAGGCAACATATAATACCCTTCTCAGAGCCCAAACAAATTATGGGTCTCTGTATGAAGTACAACAGTCCTTGGCAATCTACCAGGAAATGAGGAAAGCAGGGTATGGAAATAAAAATATGTAATAGTAATAATTATTCCCTCATTTATCATTAAAACCGTTTCTTAATTAATGCTTATATCTTATTACAGCTTTAGTGCAAATGATTATTACCTCAAGGGGTTAATTGAGGAATGGTGTGAAGGGGTTCTCTGCAGCCGAAACAATGATGATTCATCTGCTCATATCTCGAAGAAAAGGACCGAACAGCACAAGCCTTACCACCTATTTTTTGAAAAGGTGGCAACTCACTTGCAAAATGATAAAGAGCGTGACAGAGTTATAGATGTGCGGGGACTTTCAAAGGTTCTTCTCCTTCTGATGCTCAGATTTAGATTTTGTTGGAATTCTTTACTGGTAGTATCAGTCATGCTATGCAAGAACTAACCTTGTTTGCTATATATGGTTTGACAGGTGGAGGCTAGGATCCTTGTTCTTTCAGTATTACGAATGATGAAAGAGAACTACTTGATGGGTTAGAAACATCCTAATTTTTTTATTTCAATTTCTTTACCTCTAGTTTCTCTTATTTTTTGCATAATTTCATACATTCTATTTTATTTTAATTTCTATAGGAGAAGTTACCAAAGAAAACATGGTTATATTCACGGGAGCTGATGCAGTTTCAATACCCGCTGTATCTAACAGCCTCGAAGTACAACATGCAATAATACATGTTTTAAAGGACGAACTGGGCCTGACGGTTATTACTGGGTACGGCAACAAGCCTGATATTGACCCCCATGGTTCGTTGCTTTCGCCAGTAAGTAAGGCTGAAGGAAATTACAAGTACTCTGCCAGGAGGCCGCAAAATCTGGGAGTTGTAACGGTACCTGTTGAATCGCTACATCAATGGCTCTACAAAAGAAACCACAAACGAAATTCGTCAATAAATCTTCAGCTTTAATGGTTTATCTATATTTTTTTTTGTCTTGTATTTTCTTAAAGTTTATATGCTCCACAAAAGAAATCACAAATGAAGTTTGTCAATAAATCTTCAGCTTTAATGATTTATCTATTTTTTTATCTTGTATTATTTTCTTGAAGTTTTATATTGTATATCTACATGTGAAAACAACATTTAGTTCCAACGAGGTTTAATTCTTGTCGAGTTGTTTTCTATGTTCTCTGTTGATTTCTTGTTACAGTATTGCATTGGGTGGGCTCGGAACGAGAGATCTCTATGGAAATTATGACAAACATCTACTAGTGACAGCATAAACTAAATGTTAAAAATTATAAACCTGCCCGTGGGGTCAACGCAGGAAGATCCTCTCAAGTGAAACGAGCTAAAAAAAATCAAATGTAAAAATACAAGTACAGTGATTGCAGCCGAAAATATTTTGTTCTGATCTAATCTTATCACACTCGTTACATAATGCAATCAATCATTTTCTAGGCAAGCTAAATAAGGTCACAGAAAATACACATTGGCTTACAAGGATATTCAAATAACATAAAATGACAATTCAAAGCCAATCCCTCTGTTGCAACTTGAGGGGCAAGTAGACCTCAGTAAGGTACTGGAACCCGAACGAACTGAGAGCCTGAATTTCAGCCTTCTGCCTTGTTTTAACCATCATCTCCAGTTCTTTAAACCCATCCTTCATTTCTCTTCACAAAATCCTCCTCCAGTAAATCTTTCCCAGCCTTCACATCCTGTTCTGTCATTGGAAGCCGGCACTGCTCTGGCACACGGTACTTGTCCAGGTCACTAGGTCTCACGCCTAGCCACTTTATGTCAGGACATGTCAGGTTTGCACTGTCATATGACATGTTCTTTGACCCACACATGTACACCTACAAATTCAAATCATCAATTTTGTAACCTCATCTCTATAGCGGTTCCATGTGCAGTAGAGTCACCAAATTAAAACCTATATTAATTTCAATCACAAAACATATAACATATCACAGGACTAGAGGAAACTATTGTCCATCATCAACCAATTTCAATGGTCCTTTTGTTCCTTGGACTCTATTTCATGTTTTGTAATTGAACTCATCTTAACATGCATTATTGCATTTATTACCTCCTTATAGATAGGCTTCAAACTGACCTCCTAAACGGAACTACTCGCACAAGCGTAAGCACCATGCAGTAGAGTAGTTAATAGTAACCATGCCAACTGATATACAATAAAATGATCAGATTACACGTACCGATAGAATCTTTAACCCATAGGGATCACTATCCACTAAGGCAAGAACAGGCAGCTTGAGCTCGATCTTAAGCCTCCTTAAAAAAAGCCGGGTAGCAACGTCAGGCTGGCCTTTAGCCGTTACTATAATACAAGGAAACCTATTATAGAACCTATCCTCAGCCAACCGCATGAAAGCTGCATCTTTCTCTACAAGCAATACAAACAATGCATCACTCTCTAAACCCGAGACTCTGTCAATGTTAGGTGGTATGGCTTTACCACCTATACCCATTTTTGTACAGTCAATCCTGTCTCCATCATCTAAGAACACAAGTCGGCCAACCACAACGCCTTTCTCTGATGCAACCACATTGAGTGAAGATCTGGTGCAACCAAGCATGCAGGAAACGTCATCGAGCACAGTATCTGATTGGTTCTGGTCTCCAAAGAGCTTCACATCAGTGTAGAAGAGATCACGTTTTGTTACATGAATTTGGCGCAAGAGAACTGCATGGATTAGAGATAGTACACGGGCAGTGATAGTGGCCTAAAATGAAAAGGAGAGGAAAAAAAGAAAAGCTCAGTGTCTCTTTGTACCATCTTCAATCTACACCAAATTTGTGCTTACTTTAATTTAATGATCAAACGGTTCTTCTTTTGACTGAAGAACGAGAAGTAGAGTTATACATTTCGATAATTTTTCCAGGGTTTCCTGAAACTTTCTTTTCGATAATAATATATCATTTCGGCAGCACTTGCACTTGTTCCCGAGGGTTAAAACAATTTGTACTTATTTGCAACTTTTGGACAATTCAGTCATACAATCTACAGATAACGTCCATATAATTTAATTTAAGTTAAAAAAAATATATATAAAATAGCAAATCAAGTTGAGATAGTAGTTCAATTCACCTTGCGCACAGTTGAGAGGTTTGCAAATGGCCGAGACGAGGATTTATCTAATAGCACAATCCTGTCCAGCTCAGGTACGTACAGCTGGTTTGAGGAAGCGCGAGAAGGGACATCGAAGGAGAAACCCTGACCAGAGAGGATCGACCTGGCGACGGACAAAATTTGGCGCTCAATGGAGAGGAGGACGGAGGAGGAGTCGAGATCGGTGACTTCGCGGCAGGAGGAAGTGAGGTTGAGGTCAGATACGGAGACAGGCTTCTTGGAGGAGGCGGCCGCGGAGGTGGAAGCGGACAATTGGCAGAGGGAAGAGAGAATGTCAGCGTCGGGCTTGAGATGCTTGCGGAGGTCTTGTGCGTAGCTTGAAGACGAGGAACCGCGAGGTTTTTTCGAGGTAGAGGCGGTGTCGGGCTTCCGCCGCCGCTTTTGATCAGACATTGGTGGTGGTGCTTGGTATTTTGTTGGGGGTTTAGGCGGGTTGAGTGAGGATCCTTTCTCAGGATTTGGTGAGAGTTATCTCAGAGTACTTTCAGCCGGGTCGGCGGTATAAAGAATTCAGATTTTATTAAAATTTACGAATTTTTCCGATTTGCTTCATACGGTGGAACCGTGAAAAGTACTTTAGAAACAATGGCGCAGAGGTAGGGGTGCAAACGGATCGGATAAAATCCGACCCTATTCGGATTCGTATCCAAAAATTAGATGCAGATATTTAGATATCTGAATATTCATACGGATACGGATATAATTTTTAATATTAATTATTCATATCCGAATATAGTTTAATATATATTATGAAAAAATTTATGTATATATCTATAGATATTCAATTTCCGTACATATCCGTCTAATATCTGATCCGTATCCGTATCTGAAAAATAAAAACGGATACGGATATAGTTTTACCACTATTCGATCTATATTCGATCCGTTTGCACTCCTACGTAAAGGAAGGAGAAAGAAAGAGAAGTGAGAGATCAACGCTAATTTTATTCTTACAGTACTCTTGATTTGGAGGTGACAATCTCACAATTTTTATACAGCAAACTCATTCTTTTTTCCCTCCGCTTCTCCTATTTTTCTCTTCTGGAGTAAGGGAATGACTCGGTCAGATCCGGTTTGCTGGCCTTTCCCCTCCGCTCCCTTCCCTTCCTTTAATGAACGTATTTCACCTCTTTTGGAGCACAACCTTACTAGATCCCGAACATTTTTTTACCACCCCAAATCTTTAAAATTCTGATATTATTATCAATTTCTCAAAATTGCAGAAGTCAGCAACGAACGTCATATTAATCTTGCATATGGTCCTGCACACCAACCCAAATTGATACGCAGGATGATTTGACGTCCGTGTTAACTCTGAATTTTTTAGAAATTGACTGATAATGTCAGATTTTGTATAAAATTGGAGGTGGGTAACTAAAAAATGTCGGTACTAAATCTGAATTTCAAAAATATAAGAAATCAATTGCCTCATATCGATCCAAAATTGACTACAACTGGCGTGAAACCGAATTGAATAGAGATCGGACAGTGATATAATCATATTTGTATTTGTTTTTTTTTTATTTTTCGAATATGAATATGAATAAGGATCGAATATTAAACGGATACAAATCATATATATGTTTTTCCATATTATTTATTTAAAAGATATATAATATTATTAAGAAACATCAAACTCATAATATATATGTAATTATAATGATGAATAATATATATTTTGTAGATAGATTTATATTGCTAACTATATGGGTATATATACAACTTTTTGAATATAAAATAAAATTTAAAATTATATATGTATCCGTATTCAACATGAATATCTGAAAATTTGAGTCTCAGATATCTGTATTTAATTTTCAAATATGAGGCAGATATTGTATTTTCCGTTGCACCCCATCCCACAATCGGACCATACTTCTTTTTTTTTGTTTAGAACTTACCGGAGGCAATCGGACCATAAATTACGAAACAGATTTATAACAAACAGTTTGTAATATTCATGTTAACTTTGTAAGAATAATTCGAAATATAATTGATATCCTCGTATACATACGAATACGATGATTTGAGAAATCATTCGGAACACGTACGGATGAAAAGAAACTAGAATTGCCAGGTGTTTCAAATGGATGAGAGTAATGTTTATCATACTTGAATCCGCGTAGTATGATGTTAAACAAACACATGCTGATTTAACGGGGGATTTCAAAAGTGAAAATGTGAGTACGCACGAACCTTTAAAGTTTAAAATACTATATATAGATTGGCTAATGTAATAACGTTAGAACTTCGGCCGAAGTTCTAACGAGTCGTTTATTAGTTTTTAAAATTCAAACAACCGATCCGAACCGTTCAACTTTTCTAAATATTGAAATGTGCTTGGAGACCAAATTTTACATTTTTTGGAATTTTTTACTATTATTAAGCACTTTGAAAATCGCAGATCTGCTGTGAATAGTAAAAAACAGCAAAATTTTCTGGACCACCGGATCAGAATTTTCAAAGTGGCTTAATAAATAGTAAAAAAATTCAAAAAATGTAAAATTTGGTCTCCAAGCACATTTCACTATTTAGAACATGTTGACGGTTCGGATCGGTTGTTTGAATTTTGAAATTGCAAAAACGACATCGTTAGAACTTCGGCGCCGAAGTTCTAAAGTTATTACATTAGCCATCTCTATATATATATATATTCCAAAGTGCAAATTTGAAAATTGAATATACGAGGAGCATTAACCAAATCATCCTCGTACCTATTTCCAATCCAATGAAGAAAAAGGCGAGAGATCGGTCCCAATTTGGATAATTGTTCCAACCCCTTAGACCTCAAAACAAAACAAAGGTACTTTTCGTTGCGCAGCACTTATAAGAACCGAAATTTTTATTAATAGAAAATAAAATAAAATAATATCAAAATGAAGAACATTTTCGTTGAAATTTGAGATATAGCAAAAACGAACGTCCATGGCACTGTAGCTAGACGTTATGGTCGATAATGTCCGGTTAATCGATAATGATCTCTAATTAACAAAAACACTGTAACTGAACGTTATATATTCCAAAGTGCAAATTTGAAAATTGAATATACGAGGAGCATTAACCAAATCTCCTCATACATATTTCAATCCAATGAAGAAAAAGGCGAGAGATCGGTCCCAATTTTGATAATTGTTCCAACCCTTAGACCTCAAAACAAACAAAGGTACTTTTTGTTGCAGCACTTATAAGAACCG
>JAJGRW010000048.1:560624-579481 GCA_025461045.1 Carex parvula | reverse complement strand
TCTCTCTCTCTCTCTCTCTCTCTCTCTCTATATATTATATATATATATGAGGAGGGATCAGATGACATTCTTTTTTTATGACATCGGATGACACCGTGCATTTTCAAAATCCAAACAGTCAATTCAAGCCGTTTAACATGATGGATATATTAAAATGTGCTTGCAGATCAAATTTTACATTTTTTGAATTTTTTTACTATTTATTAAGATGGGTACAAAAATTCAATGGTCTGAAACAACAATTTTGTAAAATACTTAATAAATAGTAAAAAATTCAAAAATTCAAATAAAATTTGATATGCAAGCACATTTTAATATATCCATCATATTGAACGGTTTGGATCGACTGTTTGGACTTTGAAAACTTTGAAAATGCATGGTGTTATTCGATGTCACCAAAAAGAGGTGTCATCCGATCCCTCCTCTATATATATATATATATATATATATAGTACATAGAGAATGGCTAATATACAAACGTTTGTTCCTGGGCTCAGGAACAAACGATTTGGTTCTCCGATTTTCAAGTCCAAACAACAAATCTAAACCGTTAGATGTTCAATCTATATTAAAATCTACTTGGAGACCAAATTTTACATTTTTTGAATTTTTTACTATATTAAGCTGGTTTGAAAACCGCTGTTTTTCAATGCTGCAGAAATTTAATAAAAACAGCGGTTTTCAAACTAGCTTAATAAATAGTAAAAAATTCCAAAAAATGTAAAATTTGGTCTCCAAGCACATTTTAATATAGATTGAATATCTAACGGTTTGGATCGACTGTTTGAACTTTGAAAATCAGAGAACCAAATCGTTTGTTCCTGAGCCCAGGAACAAACGTTTGTATATTAGCCATTCTCTATGTACATATATACATATATATATACATATGTATATGTACATATAACATATGTATATGTACATATATACATATGTATATACATATATACATATGTATATGTACAAGTAGCATAAAAGTTCTAATATGTATATGTACATATAGATATGTTATGTACATCATATCCTGTATATAGTCCATATATACATATAGTATATGGACATATCACAGATGTAGATTACTAGTAGATCCTATAAATATGTATCTGTACATATGTAGATATATGTACATAATAGTATAGTACATATAGTATATTACAGATGATATATATATATACATATGTATATGTACATATATATATATACATATATATATATATATATATATATAGGAAATTGCTAATATGCTACGCGTAGCATAGAAGGCCTCCGTGCTACGGCTCAATATTTGAATTTTCAAAATCCTAACGGTCAATATGTACTTGCAAACCAAATTTTACATTTTTTAGAATTTTTTTACTATTATTTTAGATAGGTAGAAAATCACTTGATCTGAAAATTCTGTAACTAACGTCGCACCACTATCCAGATCGGGTACTCCGTCAGCTTGGACATGCGCCGTTGATTCCCACATACCCATCTTTGTCGAGTTCCACCATCAAAGACCTGCACAAGTAAGTCGTATTATATTATTTATTATCCCAAATTACTTGATAGTTTTGTATTGCAACTAATGTGTTCCTTACAGGATAAGTCACTTAGGGCGACCGGAGCGCGACTGGCGCGACCATTTTCAGGAGTACTACACTAGGGAGGAGGCTCCGGGGTACCACGACTTTTATTACGTGCCAAATGAGCTCATTCAGACCCTGGGACATCCCCTATTGAGGTATGAGGCTTGGTACTTGCGGGTCTGCATGGCCACCGTATATCTGCAGGGCGATTACGGTGCCCATTTACGCGACAGGGTCAAAGACGATGATGATTACACACCCAACGGTAAAAAATGGACTCACCAGGTAATGCACCTAAATCTACATAGTTTTTTCCTAACTTATTAGTTCATCAAGGTTTGATCTAACAAACTAACTTTTTTTTTCAGCTTTTGGCCTCGCTTAAAGCTGTCGCGCATGGGATCACCATGCTGGGAAAGAAGAACTGGAGATGTCTTGGGTACCACTTCCTCAAGCAGAATGCCAATTTTGTTGAGAATACCAGGCAAGGTGGGCAACTCATCACCATGTTGCGAGACGCCGGAGAGAACATCAACTGGCGTGAGATAGATCAGGCCGAGCCCGATTATGCTAGATGAGATGACACCTCCCCCCGATGAGCAGCCAGAGTGGGACTATCATCGTTGGGTATTGTCCATGACTGGATGGGAGGCATTCTACGATGATCATGGACGTCCGGTTCAAAAGGCTATGTCATATTTCATTAGCTATCAGGTTAGTACAATTTTTTTTATTCATATCAAATTTACTTAATTATGTATATGATTGCAGGGACCGGTCGAGATGCCACCACCGTCTCCGGAGTCTTTTCCTACGGATGTCAAGTTTGGCGCGTTCAGTCTTGATGAGATCAGGGTATTCGAGGAGGATCCGACGGACATGCCACCACCGTCAGTACCACGATATGAGACAAAGATGCCACATGATAGAGAGGCAAATGGTAGCAAGTCCCAGACTCATCCTGGCTTTGGGACTGAGTTCGTTGCATCCATCTTCTGTACACCCCCGCCAGTCTCTAGGCCGACGTATGAGACAGTCTAGGATACCGCTAAGCGGATACGCAGCAAGGCAGAGGCTGATGTCATTACACCGAGAGAGAGAGTGACCGGTTCGAGCGAACGCCGAAGTACCAACTGAGCGATAATTCCCTAATCCGTGGCGGTGATTTTTTGTACTATTTATATTGGTATACTATATTTAGTGTTTTATGTTTGGATTATCTTATATTTCGATTCTTTTTTATGTATGGTACTATTTTTATATTTTTCTAGATCTTTTTTCATCACTAACTTACGCAAAATTACGCTAAAATAAATTAACATAATTACACTAAATTAATATAATGAGAATTGTACTAAAATAAAATAAATCATCACGAATATGCTAAATTAAACTAAGTTACGCTAACTTATACTAAAATAAAATAAATTATCATGATTATACTAAACAGTAAATACTACAACAATAACAAAATAGTACAACATAAAATCTAAACATAAAATACTACAACATAAAATCTAAACGAAAAATACTCAAATAAACCCTAAAATAGCCAAAAATAATATAAAAATAATAATAATAAGGGTACCAACCAAAAAATAACCGATAGTGTATTAAAAAATAGGGTACCAACCAGAAAATGGCCAGTAGTTGATTAAATAGGGTACCGGTCATTTTCTGACCGGTAGGGACATTTTTATTAAATCCCAGCGAACCTGGGTATATTAATTAATTTGTAATAAACTTTGGATATTAATAAAAATGTCGGAAAATATTGATTACAATACATATCATAAAAAAAGTAAAAACCAATATGTAAAACATACATTATAGATTACAACCAAAGCTAGCAAAACAATCTAGCTTAGTTCCATTAACTGTATCTTCCTGATCTCCCCCCAAGCCCCAACCAACATTAAAGAAAAAAAACAAATCCTAAATTGCATCACCAGAAAGATGTCGTTTTGTGGGACACATTTCATGGTCTCCTTAAAGCTATAGGATATTTGGTAACCATACATCCATGGAAATAAATCTGCTGCGATTCCAAAGAATTGCAGGGAGCCTGCTTTTCCAATTCCAAAGAATTGCGGGGAGCCTGCTTTTCCAATTCCAATTGTTCATCTGCTATGAGATTCGTGCATAAAAACCAATTGCTTTGAGATTCGTGCATTTAAAAAAATTAATGGTTCCATTTGGAAAAGCAGGAAAGAATCGCAGCAGATCTATTTCCTACATCCATACCCCCTTTGTCTCTCATTTACCATTTTCAAAGTAGAAGCAATAGCACCGTAAGTCTACCATCACTTGATACATATTTAAAATGGAAAAACCAACAGTG
Organism: Carex parvula; assembly: GCA_025461045.1. Classification (NCBI taxonomy): domain Eukaryota; kingdom Viridiplantae; phylum Streptophyta; class Magnoliopsida; order Poales; family Cyperaceae; genus Carex; species Carex parvula. The sequence goes on along the minus strand of JAJGRW010000048.1, from coordinate 575,569 downwards.
TAATATGTACTGTTATAGTATGTACTTTAATACCGTACCTCGTCAGTGTTGTACATAGAAATAGCAATACCACCAGCTCCAGTGAGGTTGAAAACCTCAAGATCAATCTGTTGTTCTTTTCCCTCTATAAATGAAGGACAGAATAGTGTAAAGCTAGGTAACTAATAACATATTATAAAGAACATTTCAATTTTTAGGGATCGTTGTTGTTTCTGGGGCAATACCAAATACCAATTTCAGCTTGCCAGGTCCCTTAATAACAGCATCAGTAGCATGTACTGGTCTCCAAAGGCATGCCTTTCTATGCAAATAGGCTTGGTCCATCCTGAAATAGTGTCACTGATTAGAAAAATTACACTTTTACCCCTAAAATAATTATGGATTTATTTAATTTTTTTTTACCTGGCACAAGTTTTGGGACATTCTTGCAAATGACGGGCTCCCTGAACACAGTACCTGAAATGAAGAAGAAATATTATTAAGTTACAAGAGACGTACTGTAATAGTTTCATAATGTTGTTATAGCAAACTAAAGTAAGAAAAATAACAAACAAGGCTGTTACCATTTAGGATATTCCTAATCATGCCATTGGGGCTCTTCCACATTTGCTTAAGGTTAAACTCAATAATCTAATGTTTGGTAACAACATTAATTACTCTATTAGTACTAAAAAAAGAAGATAATTAATGAAGCATCATGTTACAACATCACACTTCAAACCGTGACCTTGAAGACATTATTAATGAAGCATCACGTTACAACATCACACTGCAAACCTAACATAGACAAAACAAAAAGGACAAAGAAGTAAAAATAAAAATAAAAAAAGGAAACTAATTTCTCTTTCGAGAGAAATCTACTTTAATCAGAGGACTACTAATTTATTTCTACAACAGAAGTATTACAAGATGGCCAAATTAATTTAGCCCCTCAGCTGACCAGATCAGATGGCCAAATTAATTGAACCTCAAAACTAACATAAAAGCACAAACACCGTACAGAAGCATGAAAGAAACAGAATACAAGACCTCTTTCTTCAGCTGACCAGAGGAACCCGTCAGTGAGTTACAATGGATCACATCGCAAAATTCAGCGAGAGTATGACGGTACATAAGTTGATGTTTTCCTGGACTGCACTCGCATAGATGTTTCCAGTGTTTTATACAAACAAGAGAGCCCGGTCAACACTCGCATGCCACAGCCGAAAGATACAAGTATTGTTGACAAATGATGCATGTAGGATTCTGAAATAGTTATAGTCATATAGCAAATATTAGACGACGTCAAAATTCTCCTCATTGTCTTGCTTCATTTCCCAACTTTTAGGCAGTTTTAATATGTTTACTAAAGACAGTGATGACAATGCTCTTGTTGTCTTCATTAATTGTTTATCCTCATTACTATCAATTAGGAACTTCTAGAAATTTGTGACAACATTCGAATCACATATATATTGTTCATATGAACTATGCATGTTTCAACACTAAAGTTCAAATTTTGGATCAATAAGTCAAGGTTTTAGAGGGTGGCTAGTTTTAAAATTTGGAAAGAGAACAGGAGAGAGGAGGAAATAACTATAAGGGGAGGAATATAAAGAGGAAGGAAGCATCAGATGGTGGTTTACCCAAATAGAAAAAACTAAAATCTATTAGTTTGCTGTATCAATTTTATTATACATAATGTTGAACTCTTAGATAGACTTAAAAAGCTTTAAAAGACCACCCAATTAAAAACTGAAATTAAACAAATTATAAAAGAATAACCTTTTATAGAAACTCAACTAATTGGACCCCCTCACCCACCAAAAAAAAAAAAAAAAAAAAAAAAATCAAGATTACTTTTGGTAACAAATAGACATCAAATCTAGCTGAAATAATCTCTTTTGTAACTATAACTGATCATGTGAGTATCCAATCAAAATTTAGAAAACTCAAGTATATTAATTAACTGACTTGACTAATCATAGAGTTGAGTTGGACTCAGACTTGACCATGTAATTTTTAGTTGCATAACAAGGACCCAGCAACTGTTGGTAAAACCTGCTTACTATTAATTAATCTTTCTTTGCCAGTTAATGTACCTCTTCATTACCAACAAACTCCGGGTGAATTTTTGGAGACATTGATTTTGACCTGACAACACCACTGACCCATAGATCTTTGCTGTGCTTTCTCTCTCTGAAATACCCTCTTCATTTCTTCAGTTAAGAATGGCAGTGATTTAGAATCAATACCGTTCTTAGCCACCACAAACAGCAGTTCCTTGTGTGATAAGACAGCTGCCTTGTGGTACCTTCAGTACAGTTCAACCCCAACACCTCCATGTGGTAACCAATCAGCTGTGGTGAAATTCACAGCCTCAGCACAGTTTAACTATGGATATGTACAGATGCAAGGATTTAGAAATATACTATCTAATTATATGAACCAATAAACAGCACACCACATACATATGCTTCAAGAGCTATAGTAATATGACAAACTCCAAATCAAAAAAAATATATGAACAAACTCTTTCTTAGGTGCCTAAGTAATGATCATAAAAAGTACATTTTTAGCCCTCCAAAGTGTAGGCATGCAAAATTAATAAACTTAGTAATCAGAAACAATCAAAGAGCAAAGAGCAAAGAGTTACAAGAAAGAAACATCATTCAAAATCCACCAAATTGCACTAATTGAATATGTTTTGAATTTTCGTAAATTTCTACATTTGATCTATGTCCACGGATTCTAAGTAATCGCTTCAATTAAACTTGCATAAGAATGTAAATTTTTATTTCAGTGCAAAATTTGTTTATTTATTGAAGCAGCAGACAAGTTCCTTTTTTTTTTTTATTTAGACGTGATGCCTAAATGTCAAATTAATAAAGAGTCCGGCTACTATACCACTAGTGTCATTCCAAATTAAATAACACCACATCTTAAACCATTGGATCTACTTTAATATTCGTACAAGACACTAGTGTCATTCCAACGCTATCTTGTACACGAATATTAAAGTAGATCTAATGGTTTAAGATGTGGTGTTATTTAGTTTGGACTGACACTAGTGATATAGTAGCCGGACTCATTAATAAAACAAAAAAAAAATACCTGAAGGCTGTACAAACCGTTAGAAGTGTCTCTAATTCCCAGTAAGCAGACTATCCAAGCAAATAAAGTGATGAAACAAATGTAAGAAGAAAAAATAGCATCATGTCATGATTGTAACTGTATATACATAGTAGAGAACTCAACGTAGTGATAATTAAGAATAAATGTTGATTTTATTATGAATTCACTATAAAAGAAAAATCAGAGGACTGTTTACATTAATATGTTTTTCAGCCAGGTGCATTATATAAATTTTTTTTATCCATGAGGTGCATTATATAAATTTAAGAAAATGCTATAAAGAATCACGCTTAACAAATAAATAGAAAAGTGTTTTTTGTCATTATTTAGTAACTAAATGCTGCTATAAACTTTTGAGGGGCAAATTGCTTCTCCAGATTTCAAATGGAAACAAAAAAGTCAGTATCAGAGTTCTCTTTGGTTGTGGTAATATTATTTTATTGAAGCCAGTGTACAGTAAAAATATTTATTCGTGAAATAATGGTGAATCATAAACCCTAAAAAACAAAAATATATAGATACATTTGTATTTTTATAGATAATATGTAGATAATATACATCATACATATAAGTTATAATATTAGATTCAAATTTAAAATTTAACAACTTTTTTTATTTTCAATATAGAAATTGTCAAGTAAATTCCATGATTATATTATATTTTATATTTTTTTCATTTTAGAAAGGATGTTGAAACTTAGACCAAAAAAAAAAACAAAAATAATAGAAAACTTGTCCTCTCTTTCAAAAGAAATTGTGGCCTTCTTCCATATTTTTTTTCGGTCTCTCTGCTACTGTTTTTTTTTTCTATATCTTAGCACGGCAGAAGAGAAAAGTAACTTCTCTTTTTAAGTGTTTGGAGTTGATTTAAACGATCTACAGCTAATTTTTTTTATTCTTTTTAGTAAAAATTGAAAATCAAGCCACCTAACTATTTAATATCTCTTCTGAATTTCAAACCTACGGCTTCTAGAATACATGATCTACTATCCAAAACTATGAAACAATTGCACTTGATTTTCACTCTCAAAATATCTTTATATTGGACAAGCTTTCTCTGTCAATCTCTCCCAGGAGAATCTTTGTGATATTCTTCCATTGAAGACTTTATATTGATGAGTTGAATTAGATATTTATATTGATGAGAAGAATTAGAGAGTTATTATTTTTCTTTTAAGATACCTAGCCCTTACTTTTATTTATTTAATGTTCATAAAGAATTCTCATTTAGATTTCAAACCTATAACTTATTACACGAAGAGTGTTATCTTTTGTTAGTCGACCAAAAGTTTGATTTAGAAAATTAGATATTAATGTTTGAAATGTTATGTTTTTTAGATTAATGTTTGATATGATACTTGATTATCCTTTACAAATTTTATGACTTGGTTGTATACTGATAAAGAGAAGTAGAGACTTGGAGATATAATTACGGCATTTTGCACCTTTGTTTTGATACACCAGAGATTTACATAACATCATTATTGTGTACATCATTAATTTCTAGACAAGCTTTTTTTTTTTACATTTCATTAAAATAAAGTTGGAAATATCATACATTTTCACATCATACAATCACATAACGATTTTATTTTATTATATATCTAAATTGTTAAACAAAATTAAAAATAAACAATAATAGAGATAAAGATTCATACCTCTTGACGACAACACATACAACAGCACGAATAAACAAATGAACTTATTTGGAATCCTATATAAAAAAATATAAAACATTTGAAAAAAAAAAACAAATATTTCCATAAAATTAAGAAATTTTAGAAAGAAAAGAAGAAGAAGAAGCTAATCATCAATGATAAACTGACACTCAGCTTTTACATGAACTGATAGCTATTAGCTAGTATACATAAAATTAATATTAAATCAAGGATGGAGAAACATCTAACATAGTAGTACCCACGTGGCCACGTCCCTTCATAAATAAAACAAAAATTGAGGTTAAAATAAGACAATACATTGAAGTCAATTAGTCACTGTCATTAGGGCTTCTGGATCTCTTCTTGGAGGATATTTTATTGGATCCCACAGATCCTTCAGCTCCTTCATCCCAAAAATTCTGACCGGACATCTCTGGGGACAATAAATTTACAAAATTAGTTGAATCTTAAAATCAATTTAATTTTTTTTCTTCATTCATGTGAAACTCTCAGCATCATTTATTTTGGTTAAACATCGGGTTTAGCTGAACCATTATAGACTAGGATAGAAGCTAATTAGTTTTCATACAAACTTTGGATAGAAAGGTACATACCTAACAATTCTGATTCCTGATCTCCTAAATTGTGATCTCTAGGGTATCTCCACCGTTGGATCCGAGGATTAGCTAGCAACATGTTTCCATTTGTCCGTCCTTCGTCGGGCTTATTTACTTCCCCTGGTTCCCCAGGACTCTCATATTTGACAACTTTTAACCCGCCTTCATTAAACATCTTGAACAAGACATGCATTACTAAAAATTAATGAAGGACCTTAAATAAAATGATCGTCTATAATTACAGCATCCAACCTCCTTCCATAACATAACTCAACTATAAATTGAAACATGACTTCTAGGTTTCATAATTGAAACACGCTTTCTAGTGTGCCAATCTTGCAAGACCTTGAACCTTCATATCGGTCATCCTGGATTTCAAAAATATTTCATTTGTATTCTTTAAATCCAATTGGAACTCTTTATAATCCCTTCTTTACATAATTTTTTTCTCAAGAAAATGAAGCAATAAGAGCAACTTAAAATCCAAAAGCCTCTTAGAACTTAATAGTAGACAGTGGTTACATCTACATTTTGGAAGTTCAAAGGGGAAGTTGCCACTTATTGCAAGAGGAGAGATCAATTTCTATCATTTGTGTTGACAAGATCAATCATCTCTAAGTCCTCATGTATCATTTTTAAGGAATACAAAATTATGAAGAGGAAATTACACCTGGCCATGGAACAGTTGGCTATCAGTGGAAATACGAGCCGACTTGGTTTTTCGGTGCAACCCATCGAGCAACTCCTTACAATATTTATTGTTGAGTTCATCAATAAAGGATTGCTCCACTGAACTAAGATAGTCCAGGTGCTTTTCATTTGTCCATCCACTCGATGTGAGACATCTTGATTCACCACCCTGACATAAAGAGGAAATTGTTTAGTTCTTGTTATTCTGCTAGCTTAAGGTTTTTCATTATATTAAATTAAGAAGGTTTGCAAGTTCCATATTCATATATAAATGCTCCCGTAGGTTCCAGTTGTCAGTTAGAAGACATCAAAATACCTTACAAAGCCAAAGGCATGCAGCTTAAGTTCTTGTAGAGAAGTTGTTATTCGTGAACAAGCTAAACAGTTGAGTTGCCCACAAACAAATATTTCAGTAATACCAACTAAGACCTTCATTTTTTGGCTGACAACACTAACATAAAATCAAGCCAAATTTGAAATCTTGCTAGTTGTTAATGCTGTTATTGTCGCAGTTGACATCTTATCAGGAAATTTTCATTGTTCAGAAAATAAAATTTATGCAAACGACACAACAATTAAATGATTAGCAGTAGGTTCAAGCAATTTAGTCATTGCCTGCCAAACAATATGATTCTTGTTAGAAAGAGAAAATTTTGGGTTTATACAGAAGCACCCCCCAAAATATGCATTAATTGTTGAACTAGCACACAATACACAACAAAGCCATTCTCAGTGAAATTCAAGTTTCAAACCAACTAGTTCAGGAAGGAAAATAAATTATACAATTTAGAACAATTTGCAACAAATGGAACCTGTAAAACATAAAAAATGTAAAATATACGGTATTACTTAAGAATAATTCCCGGTCAAATAGGGTAAAGATTAATCAATGTGGTATTACTTAAGAATAAACAATACCAACACCTCATGAGCGGTATCAGTATACAATCTCCGTGAATTCTCTATTTCATAGCTCAATAGCTAATTGTCCAATACCATCATTGTCTACCTCATTACCAGAAAGAAGTATTTTCTTTAAATTAATACAAACAGTTGTTAGATCCAGACAAATAAATAAAATAGCTCAATACTAACTTGATTCGGTGAGAATCTAGTCACTACCTTGTGCTTAATCTCTGCATTTTCTTCCTTGACTGTTGGATCAAATCCATGGTTGTTATCTTCCATTTTCTTAAGATTTCTTGAAGAAAAGACTCAAAAGTTGGTTTAGATGAGACCGATGAGTGGTGAAATGGAAAGAGGATAAAAAGAAACCTGACTTCGGATGAAAGCGAGGAACGCTTTTTACAGTCGTGGCTGTGCTTTTACACGTGGCAGGGGGCTCCATCCTGATCGACACGTGGGAGGGAGAAAATATCTAGGAGATCAGATATTTTTGAGACGAAAAAGATCTTTCATCAATTCCTGTTATGCCGGTGGTTTGGGTCCACAGATTCTCATCTTACGTATTAGTTAATAATTTTGCTTTAATACAAAAATAAATATATTATTTTGAAATTATGTTGATAGAAATAGTTATTTGTTTATAAATTTAAGAAAAGACATTGATAGTTTTTAATGAACTAGAAAGATAAATTTTTAAGAAATATAAAAGAAACCACATCAAATATATTATTTTTTCAATAGAATTAGCTAAGGAACCATATATTTGATGCGGTTTATTAACGTGCCACAGTGCCGAAGTAAAATAAGTCACGTCTGTATTTAAAGTTCAAAACATCGATCTGAACCGTTCAAGTTGATCTCCATATTAAATTGTACTTGGAGACCGAATTTTTAAATATTTAATTTTTTTTACTATTTATTTGGAATTTTTTTAAATCATTGGTTTTCATAAAATCGTAGACCATAAAAAATCAGTGATTTTAAAAAATTCCAAAAAATAGTAAAATGCTTTTAAAAATTGTTATACATTTGAAAAAAAAAAATTGTAAAACTTTTCTCTGACAAAAATTTTCTTTGAAAAACTTTTTCTGACAATTTCTTTTGTTTTTTTAAATAGAAGGATCACAATATTTTCTGTATTTACTTAGAAACGACTTTTAAACCGGGATCAATAACTCAAATTCAAAATATTTTTATTTTTTTCAATAACACAAAGAAATATTTTAATTTTTCCTACACCCGCAAAAATCGGGCCTGAAAAATGTTGATCCGGGTTATTTGTCGCATTCTTTCTAATAAATCAAATTATATAGTATTCAGTATTCCATCTATTTTCAAAGAAATATATAAAATATTTCTAATATTTCAATACAAAAAATAAATAAATTATAACATTTCTGTTTAATTAAAAAAATAATAAAAAAACCTAAAGCCTTAGCTGTTTTGGAATTCCAAAACTGCAAAATAATTTTGCGGTTTTAGGCTGAATTTTCGCAAAAAAAATTTGTGGTTTGGGTAAATTTTGAAATTTTTCAAAATGGAGTGTAGATTTTTGAAATTTGATTTTTTTTTTGGATATTAATAAAAATTTCGTGGTCAGGTCCCCTTACAAAGATCTTGCACTTAATCTTGATGAGGAGGGTTCAAATGCCTCCATTTTTTGTGCCTCTATCATGCCTTCATTTTTAAAAACTTTAATAACTCTAAAATTAAAACTTAAAAGTCAAAATAAAACCGTTGGATATGATCTACAACATTTTATCTATGTGCTTATAAAAAATTATCACATTTTGATTTTGTTTTTATATGAATCAATAAGTTGAAAAATCAACGTCTAGAAATTATCCACATTAGTACATTTTTTACAAGCTCTTGATGATAACCAAAATAAAATTGAAATGTCATAATTGTTTACACATGCATAGATAAAATGATGTATATCATATTCAACGGTTTTATTTTTATTTTGTAGTTTTAAATATTGAGTTATTAAAGTTTTTAAAAATAAAAACATGATGAAGACATTTGAACCCTCCTCTTACTTGATTAGAATCCTTCGGTTTCTCACTTCTTAGTTATGTAATAGATTTGTTCGTTCATGCTAAGTTACTTTTACAAATACTATTCCCTCAGCATTTTTTTTTTCATACTTTAGGATTGTCACACACTTTGTACTTTCCCCTCAAAACTTTTATATATTTGATAACTTTGTCAATCAAAATATTTCAAAAAATGAATAGCAATTTAGCTCTTTACTTTTTTAAGTTGTAGAGGAAAATTAAGGATCTTCCATAAACATGTTCGAAAATTCGGAATAAGCATAATTGGAAAAACAAATAGTGCTTTAATTATGGCGGTACGGAGTACCCAAAGTGAGAATTCACATAAATTGGTGTCCGGATAAGAAGTGAGAATCACATGTTACCGATAGAAGTTTCATTTCTGTCAATTGTTGAGTAAATTATAAGCGTAACAATTTAATTCAGTTGAGATTGTTCATATTTGAAAAAGAATTTAAGTGGAAAACTAAATTAAAGGTAAACTTAGAGTTTACTGCTAGACACGCAGTGGAGACCTTGAGCCCGAGTAGCAATCTTTTTTATTTCTCAGTCTCGTTTCAGATTTACGTAGCAAGAGGAGTCACGTCTCTATCAGTATCTACACGAACAAGTTGAAATACAACTGCGAGTTGGAGTGCTAACGTCGACTGACAGTCCTCTCTTTTCTTTCTGTTTCTCTCTCGATTTCTGAAATGGTAAAACAGAATAAAACCCATTAATCTGCACCTTTTCAGATATACTTATCCAGATGCAATTTTATTCAGAGAACAAAAATTTCGGATCCATTTATTCTTGCAACCCAATTAGATTTATTCATATTTAATTTCAGAAATTATCAATTTCGACCTAGATAATTTTGTCCTATAGAACAAATCTGACAACAATATCATTCACACAACATCATCAAATATGTACATGCTAAAAATTAGAAAGAAAAGAAAGGGAAAAAATCATCAATTATGTGATTAAAGGCCATAATTGTGCGCAAAAACAATTAGAACTAAAATAGACGAAGGCTACACTAGGCGGTCAGCTTTTCTTTTTTATTGGTTTGTCGTGAACTGTATTAAACCTACCTCTAAAAAAATGTTACATGCATAAAATGGCAGTGGTGGCCCTGGTGGGCTGTCCCTCTTTGTAATGGTATTGGTGAATATAGCAAAGTTATTAGTCGAATGAGGCTGTGATACATTCTATAAGGATCAAGCCATTACATTTCAATTAATCAGTAATCACTAATCAGTGAATAAGAAAGTACAATATATAGTCTGTTCAATTAATAAGGGATGGGATGAGGCGTGACTGGTCATGCGGATTTTGTCAGACGGATCAGGCCCTTCACGGCCCACCAAGAGTTCATCGTGGGATGGATTTGTATAGGCTTTAAATTTTAGAGTTCAGGCCCAACGGCAGATCCTTACAGAATGCTCAATTATCTGCCGTTCATTTTATGAATTCAGATCCAGCGCAATCCTGACCATGTAGAATGAGATCTCAGTTGTTCGTTTTAATTTCAGCACGCATCTTAAAACGGACCTTCTTATATTCTAAACCGTCTTCGAAGTAAAAGTTTCCTAATTCCTCCACGAGGAGGGTTCAAATGCCTCCATTTTTCATGCCTCCATCATGCCTTCATTTTTAAAAACTTTAATAACTTAAAATTCAAAACTTAAAAGTCAAAATAAAACAGTTAGATATGATCTACATCATTTTATCTATGTGCTTATAAAAAATTATCACATTTGATTTTGTTTTTACGTGAATCAATAAGTTGAAAAATCAACGTCTAGAAATTATCCACATTTATATGTTTTTTTACAAGCTCTTGATGACAACCAAAACAAAATTGAAATGTCATAATTTTTTACACGTGTATAGATAAAATGATTTAGATCATATCCAACGGTTTTATTTTAATTTTTAAGTTTTAAATTTTGAGTTATTAAAGTTTTTAAAAATGGAGGCATGGTGGAGGCATGAAAAATGGAGGCATTTGAACCCTCCTCTTCCTCCACACCTCAGAGACTATAGTTCTTTGAGACCCTTGCTTCTCCCAAAACCCTCCTTCCTCCTCCACCAACTCACAAACACCAGAACCCCACACACTGGCTCCTTTCGATAACCAAACTCTTAACACTCCAACATCTGCTAGTTAGGAAGCGCTACTTGTTTGTGTCTTCTTTGAGTCTCTTTTGTAAATATGTCGTTCGGCGGCTAAGTTTAGATTCTAAGGACTAGGCAGTAAATCTTGTTACTCATAATGCTTTGATATATATACTTTTTATATATGTGTAGTCTTTGTTGATTTAATTGCTTTTGCATTTTATGTTTTTCTTACTTTGTTTCGATGATCTAATTTAATCCGTCATGGTAAGTGACAGTGTCTTAAAGGTAAGTAGAATTATGATGGACGAGTCAAGGACAAGGAGAAGTATTAGACTAGTGTGAAGAAAATCTTAGAGGGGAAACCACTAGTTGGAACAACAAATTGCATGTGCGGGAGTTCCGGCATTTGCGCATCTGTGGATGAAACATCGCAGTGTCTTTATAGTAACCTCCGCGAGAGTTCCGACATTTGTGTAAGAAACTCGCAGTGTCTTTATAGTAACCCCTTTACAACAATTGAAAACCAGCATCAAATAAAGTCGAGTAGTAAAGCGGATTGAAGTAACAACGGTGTGTCAAAACTCTAAGAATTCATATCTCTATCTTTATTTTACTTATTTTTAATTTCGCCAAATTTACATTGATCACAATTACAACTCTTGATTTTCAGATTTCCTCTAACCTTTCGAAAGGTTGTGATTCGATCGCTCAAGACATTAAACTAATATTCTCTGTGGATTGACCTCGATTATACTACTCGATAAGATTGCGCTTGCGATCCGACCCGATAGCATACCGAGTTATAAATATTAAAAGTAACAGTCGCGTTTTGTGCGATCACAAACTGGCGAAAAATGGAAGAATTCAAGGGGGTTTTCACGAAGGGTTTACATTCCCAATTCTCAGAGAGATGCTGAACAGCGTTGATATCTTCTAGATAGGAGCATTTTTTTTTCTTTTACATATTTTCTCAGCTCTGTTGTAAAGATTTTGATGGAGATCATGTAGGTTGTAAAATGCCTAAGGGCAATATCTGACACACAAAAAAAAATGATTTTGACTCGGCTAATCGGCTTAATTAGAGTATTGAAGTATTCTATTGCTGCGATACCGCAGAAAAAACTAAACGGGTGACATTTAAATTTTCATATTCATCAAAATATATAGTTACATATGTTGCAAATAATACAGACGCTGCAATCTCCATATTCATCTAAGTCCGTGTTTTTATTTTCTGATCAATACTTTATTTATGTTTCTCAGCATACTTTGTGATGAGTGAACCAATTAGTTGGTTATTTTTTCTGTATCGACTTCTACTGAATTATTTTTTGGTAATTTAAAAAAAAAACATTTTTTTTAAATATTGTTTGGTTAATTACAAGTTGGTTAGTTAATTACCTTATGCATAAAAAGTGGATTTTAATTTGTAATTCTAATTTCATGATTAATTATTTTAAATTTCCTAAATGTACCAATTTTTCATTATTAGTTTCGGAAATATTTTCTTTTTATCTAAGAACTATTTTCTAATTTTTTTTTCGTGTTCATCCGTGCTTGAGACTAATAAGTTTAAAAAATAAACTATAAGCAGAGCTAAGAAGTTGAATATTAATTGCAGATATACTTCTACATCTATAAGTCGTCCTCATTGCCCCTAGCATGGCTTGGGACTTGGAGTTCACATCACCTCAGTTTACTTGACTCAAGCAAATTACGAGCGGATGGACCATTTAACATGACACGAATCTCAAAACAGACCCCCCTACAGTTTCAATAGGCACCGGATTGAGTCTGAGCCGGCCGTTGCAATTTGCTTGAGTCAGATACCTGGAAGGATATCTGTCCTGGGACTTGGGTCTCTGTCTAGGCAATTTCAGGACCGGTCTCATACAGGTACGGTTTATCTGATGGAAATTATTTATTTAGGTCAAATATTTATAAGAAATATTATATCATGCCGTATCGTAGTGTGTCAAATATACATATTCATAAACAATCTTACATATACGGACGAACTGAATCATTACATTAACAAATCAACTATATCTGTAATAGAATTTATACGCATTACATAATTCCGTACCTGTAAACTATATCTGTTTGTATTGATATATAATACCTCTATTAATTTTTGTGTGCCCCAAACTTGACCGAAATTTTTATTATTACCATCTTAAAAAATTCAAATTAAAAGAATACCATCATGTTGGGCCCCTTATCAATCCTACCACCCTCGCTAATCCAGTTCGCGCACCAAATAGGCTGGTGCGCGGACTGGGTTGGCGCACCAGGTGGTGCGCAGACCTGGTTAGCGCACCGACCTCTTCTGCTTATTAAGGCACCTCTTACGTGGTGTATTAATGCATATCTTACGTGGTATAGTTCTGATGATAGTTGTTAAGTTATTTTCATATTACTTCTTATGTTGCGTATTTTAGATCTCATATCCCGCAATACATAATACATTAAAACATAACAACACACCATACATAAAACATAACACACAATAATATTTATTCCGCAGTCATAGTACATTAAAACATAACACACAATACATAAAACATTACCGAAAGCCTTAACCTTAATACAAAATCGAAAGTTTGTACCATAATACATAACCGAAAATCCTAACCTTAATACATAGACAGAAAGCCCTAACCATGACATTATTCGGTACGGTTCCTAGCATCCCTTCTCCTTCTTGCATTATTTTCGAGGGTAGCTCTGTTGGTCTGGTGACCCCTTGTCCTTCCTTCCAGTATGTCCATCCACATGGGATCCGGTTGTGTCTTCTTCGACCCAACTTCACTAACCGGTGCTCTGGCGTTGGCGTTAAGATATCCCCTTCGTGCGGCGGCCAATCACCTTGATTGTCATACACGTGGAATTCTCCACTCCATGTGTCGATAAGCGTTTGAATGTTGTAATAGTAATTTACGAAGACATTTGGATCGTAGTTCCTATATTTTTCACACATTTGTAAGTTTCATCATCCAAGATTATTATGAAATTTTAACACACATTCGTACCTTATTTTACACACTGCCATTACATGAACACATGGTATTCCGGTGAGCTGAGGCTTTTGGCAAGAGCATTCCACCTCATGGTCGTTCTGCACAACGACCTTGTACCTACAGTCTTGGGACGTGTACACCCATTTGCCTGCCTCAATATCAAATGGGATTTTCTCACCATGTGATGTCACCATAAATTCTCCGGATCTATTGAATGGAACCGCGCTCATTTTGTTAGTCTTCCGGATGTGCTTGTTCAGCTTCAAGTGCGTACGAGTGGAGAAAAGTTGACCCTCTTGTTGGTATTGCACGGCCTTCTCTCTTCTTTCAACGAACCATGTGACACACTTATAAAACGTCTCCTCAATAATTGCAGCAACCAGTAACCTACGAGAATTAAAATTTACAATTAAAATAAAGATAACCTAAAATATTTCATTAATTGTAAATTATGGAAATTGTTGATGTCTCATTATTAGACCTATAAAACCGATCAATTTCTGTACCAAAATCTGTGTTTTAAACCACTATATTGCATTGTTCACATTGAATATCAATAGAATATGGTACTGCTGCATTTTGGTTATGACTTTGCAGGAAATAGGTGAAAACAAGCAAAAGACCAGAATTCTGACATCCTCCATGCGAGTCGCGTCCCAGCTGACGAGGGTCGCATCATAGTCCGCGGACCTCAGACGCGACCCTCACTGCTCACACCAGGTTCCACCTGACGCGGGTCGCGTCGAATTAATTGCGCCAGGGCCCAATTGAAGT